>VDFB02343927.1:0-55641 GCA_007258455.2 Sequoia sempervirens
ATCACTATCAATGATGATTATCATAAAGTAAAGGCTTTGCACAAGTCTTTGGTGACTCGAGGTTTTACTCAAAGATTAACAGAATTGTCATGTGTTAGTTGTTAATTGTTTCAGTTATATTTTACATGTTAGTTAAGTTTTGTTATCAAAAGTCATGTCTTTTGGTCTAAAGCTTGTTGCCTCTCCTATAAATAAGAGAGACCAGGACCAAGAAAAAATTATTAAGATAGGAGTAGATAGAAGTAGGAGAATAGGGATTGATACAATGTTTACATCATAAAGGACCAAGATGCAAGTGTAAATTTTTTTATGAAGTTAATGGAAAATCTCTGATTCGGTGGCTCTATGTTGGTATCAATTGATTGTTAAGTTAATTGAAGATATTGCCAAATTCTCTCCATGTTTAATATTACTCTATTGTTTAAATTGATATATCAAGCATATTTTCAATTTATCAGTGCACATTTGTTGTATCTGTGTGGCATAATTAATTGGGTCTTTCAAGCAAAGATTAAAGTCCTCTTGATTATTCACAACAACTTAGGAATATTATTTTGGATTATTAAAGAAGAATCGGATAATTGCATCCTTGCCTGTTATACAAGTTATAAACATAGAAGTGCCAAATTGTTTGAATTATTTCCAGTCATAAGTCACTTGTCTCTGATTTCTACTTGACTCCATATACCCAACATAGCACTGGTCTTCACATTTCATCACTTAGTTTCATTTCATTTTAAATGTTTTACATCTATTAACTGAACATATTTCTTTGATACTAATGCAATTTATGCTAGATTAGTAGTACATATGTTCACTTTCAAATTATCATTGTGAATAGATTGTTGTAGGAGGAATCACATAGTTCAAGCCTGCTTCATTCACATAGGTAGACCCACCTAGGTTTGGCAACACCTAAAGAGAAGAAGGTCTAAAACCATTTGGCCTTGTATGTTACCTTGAAACATATCAAGAGTTTGGAAACCTCTTGAGGTATTTTTACCTGCATTTTTGAGAGCTAACAATGTGAACGAGGAAGCACATTGTACAATATCGACATAGGAACATTGCATTCATACCAATTGGTAGAAGAAATTGGGCTATATATTTTGATTAAAAAGGAACAAATAGAGAATGTAGCACCATAGGAAATGTATATCGACATAACTCATGAAAGTTTCCCTGACAAAATACTCATCACCAGCCATCAGAAGCCTAACAAGTGACAATTTTGATATCATATACTACTCTGATGAAGATAAAAGGCTTGTATTGAGGACACATTCTTTTTGTTCTACCGATGGGTTATTCAAGAAAGTAAAAGATAGACTCACTCAGGATTTCGGCATGAGGTACACCAATATATTTCATTGGAGGATCACATTGATATCGAAACAACAAAAAATGGACCGCCCAACAACACATCTTACACATTTAGTTGGGAGAACATATCTCAAGTTACGCCGATAAGGGAATAATCAAAGTAAGACGTTACGATGACATAGTGGATAAAATAAGGCACTAGTAGTGAAAAACTTATTTTATGGAGTAATACAATACCAATACTTTTCTATTCGTGTGTGGAAGATTTTGTGATGAGCCCAGCTGGCTCCAACCAAACCCCTGTAGTATTTTGCTTATCTTCTTGTGTTTTTTAGTTTTTTAAAGAATTTTTCTAGACAGAAGAGAAGGGGCGTACATCATATAAATGATTATAAAACACTGTTCTGAGCTAATATTGATACAATCAAAGTGCAGAAGGTATTAAATAATCGTAACAAAGAGATTACATATGATAGACATACCCGAAATGCTCCAAATTATTTTATTAAGAAAATATTCTAGTTTGCCAGCCAAGAATGATGAAAACTGACAAATTCCAGTGTAGAAGGCTACAAAATAAAATCTCCAGCCTGAAAACTAAGGCAAATGAACTATAGAAGCTAGACACCAAAGGAGAAGATGAAAAACCCTCAAGAAGGAAGGTGTTTCTCCTCAAAACTCCAAACACCCTTGATAGAAGAGCCACGCACTTCAAGAAGGTAACCACGTCCTCAGCAAGGAAGGTACGACCATGAAGCTAGAGTGTACACCAAATGAAGAAGGATGCCAATCTCTGAAACCCTCGTGTATTTTATTGAAAACTACTGAATACTGCACATAAAATCTTGATTAAGCATTGTAGAAACTCCTAAATTGAAGCCCCCATTGTTGCAATCATTCAACTGATCTTTCGTAGTCTCACAATCACAAATTTGTGAAGAATTGTTGCTCTCCAGAGATGAAATCTCCTGAAACCCTTATCTCAGAGAAGCAAATCTCAACCAAAGCCAAAGAGAAATGTCAAATAATCAATAATGACTTTTAATTTCCTTTTTTGCCTTATAAGGCCAAAAGGAACGCATCCCAAGAAGTGACGCCACTTTTATGCCATTTAAATATATTAGAATATATTTAAGTCACTTTTCAATAGTTCCCACTTAAATACTTGGCTGCCCAACTTTAAGTTATTTAATTAATCACTTTATGAAATATTTCAATAAAGTGCTTTTAATTTTCACTTAAATAAATTTAAGTGATCACTTTATTATAAAATCAAGTTGACTTTATAATATTCCATCAAATAAATTAAAAACACTTTAATCCACTGAAATATTAATATATTGCTCATAACTCAACATATTGACGTGTTGTTAGAAGTTGTCAATCATTGAACTGCCAAGGCCTGTTATGAGCCAATCACTGAACTCAAAGGATGGAAACAACAAAACCCACCAAATAAGGCCACTGACCCTCTAACCAAATACTACCAGCCTACAAGGGTCCAAGAGATAGGCTAACTCAACTACTCCTGAGAACTTACTATAGTGGGGACATTACTGATTCTTTCATTTGGACTAGTTCTTTATTGTTTCTTTTCAAGCAATTGAAGGCAATATAAAATGTATTCTAATTAATCTCCATGACCATCTTATAATTACCTCACTTTCCTCAATCTAACTTTCCCCATTAGGTACTCCCCTTCGAATTTGTTAATGGAGTTGGGATCCCAAATGCGATCTACATGGATCTTTGCTGCGAACTTAGGAAGATATTCAGTAATGTACACCATGGTCTGGTATACCATATATCCCTCCACCATATAATCCTTGGGATGTGCTCTTTTTCTAACCAAAGCCTTCAAAAATTTCAAGTGCCTCTCAACCATCCACATTGACCTACAGGTCCACAATTTAATCTTCAACTTGGTGTATGAGGTAGTGTTCTTGTGCATTGAAAAATGTCGAAGGTGAACACTTTTGCATTTCACACATTAGAAGAGAATTTTTCTCCTCCAATAATTTATATCTTGTTTATGGATTTCTTTAGATGACAGCCATCTACAAGTGATTCAAGGTGCAAATATATTAATGAGCTTTAACAAAAATATACAATATATTACATAACAAGTAAAACAAATGACAATTATAAAATCTATATACAGAATTGGGACAAATTGCTACTTACCTCATGTATTTTCAAGATCATATATAACTTGCTTGACATTGTTGTCGAGGTTGTCTCGGGAGAGATGGAGGTAGAACATACTGCAACAATTATAAAATGATTTTCTCATTATTTTTCCAAAACTAGTAAACATAATACATTGAAAAGTACATGCAGTATACAAATATATATAAAATATACTAGAATAATTACCTTAATGAAGGTATGCCAATCATGCATTTTCATCCCTACCCAAATTCACCTTTCTTTGTTATGATATTGTTTATGGCAGCAAATCCTGTGGGAAATCGAATTTTAAATGACTTCTTTTATAGCATTGTTTTGCTACTCCGTTAATAACCAAGGAAGGGCACTTATATTAATTTGGTCTCCATCGTACAATTTAATGACATTTTTCATTGCTACATGATTGGCTTCTTGAATGCCACTACAAATTTTGACAATTTTTTCTGTCATGCCCTCCATCCAATATTTTTCATAACGTTTTTGTTATATTCTTTCCGATATGCATTGTATCAAACAAATGCACAATTTATAGTTGCTCATAGTAGGGCAACCTACTAAATTGTCTAGGATAACTTTTCAATCTCTATGGAAGCCGGCATTAATGCCTTGATGACCTTCACATGAAGCATATAAGTTAAACAAATTAACAATGACAATCATTGTCAATTACAACATGAGTAAACAAAACACAATATAAAAATATAAATTCCAAACATATCATATATGATAGATAAACAATTTGATCTGATGTATAACCTTGATGATTAATTCTATTATATTCCAACTTCCATAGGCGAGGTGTCATTCTTCGTGGTTTTGATGTAGTCTCTTCTTTCCCATTCAAAAGATGTTTTTCAGTAGTTCGATACTTATGATTTCTGTGGAGGAAGTTCATATACTCATCAAACACATGCTTTCCTAAACTTGTTGAATGACGAGATTTCATCTTTGGACCACAAACTGGACATGCAAATTTTCCTTTTGTTTGAAGACCTACAAAATCATATATAATTGGATTAAATATGTCAATTTTTATAATTATATATAATAAATAGATTATTTAAAAAGCATGCATGATATCTACTTCATAAAATTAAATATCGTTAAAATGCAGTCGAACATTATAACATACCACAAAAATGTGTTAGCCCTGGGGCATCATGAATTGTACATACAAGAATTGCATGGAATTGAAATTATCTTTGTTCTATTGGTCTAGAGACGTCATACATAGTGATGCCATTCCATAACTTTAGTAACTCATCGATAAGAGGCTCGATATATAAATTCATATCTTTAACTTGATACTTCCTAGTTGAATGAACATAAACATTACATAATTATTATAACTATTTTATTGCAATATAAATAAATTAATGTACATGACTATTAAATGAAAAAAATATGTCATTATGCAACAAATAAGACAAATGAGATGCTACTACGTTAAAGAAAATTGATGTAAACAAATACCTGGAACAATCATTGCCAACATTATGTGCTCCCTCTTTATTGACATCCATGGAGGAATGTTATTGTTGATAACAAAAATAGGCCACACCGAGTAAATAGATCTCAACTCTACAAATGGATTAACACCGTCTGCCGCCAATGAAAGCTTGAGATTACGAGGTTCTTCTTTATAGTGTGGCCATTTTTCCTCCATGTCCCTAAATGCAAAACCATCTGCAGACATTCAAAGAATGTCATCTCCACTTCTATTCTGTGCATGGTAATCCATAAATTGTACTAAGGTTTTGCACCTAAATAATCATTGCATACGTGGAATAATGAGAATATAACAAAGAACTTTGTGAGGCACCTTTTTTGTTAGTTGATTTGTTCAATATCTACTAATATGACATTTCAAGCATTCTGTTGCAAGTTCATGTTGTTTATGATATATAATATGATCATTGGGACATGCATTTATTGCTTGATACTCCATTCCAATATCTTTCATAATGGCAGATAAATCTCGGTATGAATGAGGTAAAATATTTGATGGTGGTAACAAAAATTCACCTATCAATCTACAACAAAAAAATAATTTGTTAATATAAAGAATATTAATGGTACATATTTCATCATTTATTTACTAGTGATGAACTAACAACAAAAATAGATGAAAAAAATGACATATATGACATACCTTAACATCCGTGAGATTGCTATGTTGGATAAACCATTCATAACCTTCAAGTTCACCAGCAACAATACAACAGAGAGAAGAGTTGTTTGGGAATCTTCATAAAGGGGCCTGTATGCCTTCTCAAGTACAGGTAAATCATGAACATCATCAAAGTCATCTTGATCATCATGATCAGCTGCACCACTAAATGTGTCACGGATCAATGTATTTGTATCATCATCTTCAACTATGTTTTTTGGCGCATGACCATCTTCTTCCATAAGATCATTAACTTCATCTTCGATATTCACAGCTCCATGTTCCTCCGCTTGCAAAACCACATTCTCCAGGCCGTGATAATCCATATCATGTGCCCTAGGGTTCCCCACCTTTATAATAATGATCGACACAAATAAACCATGATCATGATCGAGTGATTTTTTACATATATAAAAAATGTTAAAACGATATAAACATTTACAAATTCAATCAATATAAAGACATATAATGAACAACTTACCAATGGACGATAATCATGCCTCCCTTCAACGTGACCATGTTGCCTACAATGTTTCCCAACTGCTGTGATTAAAAGTCTTCTCGTCTTTAAGCCCTTGCAATTATCACAAGGACAATAACATTTCCCATCACCCTTTCTTTTCAATCTAGCCCACAATCTAGCAACTGTATCTTCATTTTGTTTTGCACTAATATTATCTAACATGATTTTTTTTTACCAAGCTTGAATATTTAGATCTTCAAAAAATATCAAACTCACACTCTAATAATTTTTAATCATAGACAAGTAACAAAATCTAATAATTCTGATATTTTGCACCAAAAAAATTTGGCTTACAACCTCCACAAATTGTCACAAGTATAGCAAATTCGTAAGTATAGCAAAACACTATCGCAAGTATAGATGAATTGTTGAACTCACTTTTATTTATTAAAAAACATTCGTCAGAACCCCAACAAACGCTAACCATATACCTGTCAACCCACAAATTAAGGAGGCTAACCATATGTCAGCCCACAAATTGATGGAAGGGGATGGTTGACTTTAAGTGTATGTCGAAATAGCAACAAAAATCACAGAGCGTCGCAATTTTGACAAATGTCGGGCATAATTTTTTAAAAAAATTGAAAATTTCACATTAAATACATAGGTACCCGATGATACATCTAATTTTACATCTTTTGTCAGAAACTTTCATCGTATTTTGCAATCAAATGAATTAGTGTTATATTGTACTTTATGTCCTCTGGTCATATGGATGCTAGCGCACCCGAGAGACGCCAAAACGCCGTGTTGTCGTCCTAGAACTGCACTGCTATCCTTGGATAGAGTTGTCTAAGGTACAATATTGACTTTGAAAACTAGCTCGCCTAGCCTAAACTTGGATTTCAGGTATGAAGAGTGATTGAAGTACTTTATAGTCCTCATCATTCTCGACCTCTATTTGAAACACCCCTTTAGAGTGAGGTAAGTTAAGGCAGCCCTCTGCTCTCGACTCTCTGTGACCTGGAGCCTTGACATGGTTGGTTCCCCTCTCACAAAAATATGATTACATGACTGTTGGTATTCCACAAGTTAGTTATAGAGTTAGACAATTGGTATTTCCATGAATGTATCTATATATAATAGTTTGTGTGAATGTGTCAAGGTTACTCGAAGTTATGAACTCATTGTAATAGACACTCAAGACATATGTACATTGATGGTGTATAAACACTTGACATATTCCAGAAGAAGAGTATGTTGTAAATTGAGACTTTGCCAAAGGTTTTCCAAAGACCTTATTGTATTGAATCCATGTTGAATTCAAAATAATACAATTGTGAACACCATTTGGAGGTGGGATTTCTCTCATAAGGGTTTCACACATAAAAATGTGTTATGTAATCTTGTAATTATATACCATTCCATTACTTTCATACATGTTGATATTTGGATTTGGTACATGTTGACTATTAACTAAACACAATCTTAATAATTCATTTTTCCACTATGTCAATCATTTATAACAAGGATGGAAATCCCTAACATTTATCATTATAAATAGAATTATGTCTTGATCATCTATATATCTATTATATCCTTGTAGAAGGTTATAGCAATTTACATCCTAGTTTATATGTTTTGGATGGTTTTATGTTTATGTTAATTTAGCACTACTACACCTAAGTATAAGGTTGTTCAAGTAGATTTAGTATTTCGTATGTTGTTTATTTTCATGTTGCTAGCAAGGTTGGGCTCTGCCTAAATGGAACCCTCATTCTTATTTAAAGAAACAATAACTATTTGACCCATACTCAAGAAAGAGGCGAATTGTCATAGTCATATTTTGAGGATCACATTGACTTTTTAAGTGGTTTTAACACCAATGTGGGAGACATTTAAGATGGGAAAGAAAGTCTATATTTTGGTACATGAGGTGTAGAGTATGGCCTATGACATTCATCACTAGCTTTACCATTGAAATGTTTCCACTAGAAATAATGACTGCCTCTATAAACCAGGGGATAGCTTTAATAAAAATAGTTCATGTGTACTCTCTGCTTCTCACTTTTTTAAAATATTGTATCTCTATAATTTGGCATTTAGCCTCGTCTTTGATGAAATTAAAAAATTACATCTATCCAAACAAAAGCATGTGTAGTGTTCCAATTTATTTAAGCTCCCTTGACATAAAGTGGTGAGAAGTAAAAAAGAATAAACATTAACATATGAATGAATGAGAGATTTTAATATCATCCATGAGACCAAATGGTCTAAGGGACCGAGAACCACAAAGATAGAAACTACGCAAACTCCAAAATCTTCTTGATGTTGGACCTTCTATTATGAATTTTGACCAAAAAACTAGCAATCATGTTGATCTTCTCCTCATCAAATAACTCACGCAGATTGCCAATCTTCAAGTTGTCTGCATACTGAGTACGGATATCCTCGTAAGTTGTGCACTCCTTGATAAAGTGTCATTCTGTCTCCACAGCCCCTTTGCTACAAAACTTGCAAATTCTATCCTCCCATGCCTCCTTAGGAATAGTCCACCTTCCGGTCTCACACCTAAGATGATGAGATACAGTCCTCAATTGAGCAATTAACAACCTTGCTTTCCCTTTAATAGCTGCACCTAAATAAGTTTTTTCACCATGTTCCCAAGTTGGGTTGAACTCTTTGACAGTTTACTTTTTTCCACCCTATATGCTTTGTCCACATGGCAATCATGAATTTTTTGTGACATAATTTTTAATTTCTTCATTGGTGTTAGGACACTCATGTAAGTTGATGTCCCATTTACTCAACCATTTGTCATTTTGCTTCTTCCATGTATTCTTCCTACGGTCTAAGGCCTCCTTCACAACTATTTTGGGCTAGCGGTGGTTATCCATGTTTTCAACCTTCTTTAAATAGTTTAGCAAGCGAGTTATAGCCAATGCCTCCAACAGAAAGGTCCTTATTCAACCAAGAGAATATCATAAGAGATCGAGGTTTTGAATTTAAGGTTGCAAGTGATGATATGCTTTTGAATTCTTTCAAGCTATCTTCACCAATACTTTGACATGTTGTTTCCCCACACTTTGCAGCCATAAAGAACCACTAAAGTGACTAGCAAACGAAATAGGGTTTTCTTAGTCTTCCAATCCCAAAGTTCAACTTTCCTGCACCTGTTTTGAAGTAAGAAAGAAGCTTTCTAGCCTCCCTATATCCTTTTGGTTCTGCTAGTCTCCCAGCTAAGTTTATAGTGAAAATAAATCCCAATGCACTTGTATTCTTTCAGCATTTCCAGAGGGTTGCCTTCAAAAAGGAAGTTATCCCGTTTCCTTTTCTTCTTTAGGGAAAAGATCATGACTTTAGTCTTGGTGGTGTTCACTTGCATTCCCACTTCTTAACAGAATAGATCTAAGGCCTTAAAAAGTTCTCTCAAACCATGTGTAAAATTTGAGATTAAAATAAGATCATCAGCATATAGCAACTTCACCACATAACCTGCCAACTGAATACCCCCGCCCCGCGACCCCCCATATCACCCCCTCCACCTCCTTTACTCTTTTTGTTTAACCAATCTTCTAGCTTGTCAATGTATAACCCAAAAAGAGTGGGTGATAAAGGACAACCTTGTTTGACTCCAATATCGCTGTCAAAACACTTTGACATACCTTCACTTGTTCTGATTTTAGCTCTAACCTGCTCATAAAGCCTATGCATTGCAACCCTATATTCATCTGGTATACTTAATTCAACCATTATGTTCTACAGTTTGTCTCTAGGCACCGTACCAAAGGATTTTTTTAAATCAACAAAGCAACAAAAGGCTTCTTCACCTTGAATGTCCCATATTTTTTCAATCAAGTGCCTAAGAGTGATGCAATGATCAATGGTAGAGTACTTAGGCCTAAAGTCAGCTTGTCCTTTTGCTCTTTTTCCTTCTTTTTTTGCCCAGCTGCTAATTCTACACTCTAACATGCTCCCAAAAAATTTTCCAAGAATAGGATTGACCATAATAGTGCGGTAATTGGATTGGTTATCAATATCGCCACTTTTGTAGAGAGGGATGATGACACTAGTTGTCCATTCCAATGGAAAACTATCCCGAGTAACATCATTGAACATCCTTTTGACACGTGTCTATTGTTCCAATTTCATAAGCTCCAATAAAATAAGGTGGTGAAAATCAAGGCAAATAAGCTTGAACGTATCATGGTTTGCGAAAGCCGCAACTGCTTTTATAGTCCCAAAATAATTCAATCTTTTATGTTTATTCGGCATACTCCATTGTGTTGGCGTAACAACTAGCACCTCTGGAGTAAGAGTTGGTACGAATAGCTATGCACACTACGCAATGAGTGCTCTTCAAATTAGGAGGGGAAGCTCCCTCGTTGTGCTTGACAAAAATACCTGCAAAGGGAAATAAACTAAACTAATTCCTGTCTTTTTGTTTCAGCTGTAGAGGTACAAGGCTTTCTTGAAAACTATATACGTTGCAGTTGAGAATTTTCTCTGGTTTCGCAGATTCACTAACTACAACTAAACTTAATTGCTTAAATTCTATCGAGTTTCCTCAAGAAAATAGAGCATGAGGAAACGGAGCAAGGTTTGACTATCAGACGATAAACAAGTATAGACCCTCAACTTGAAGGCAAGGTGGCACATCTGTTTGCTCAATCTAAACAAGTTTATTGATAACAACATCACACGATAAACTAAATACGGATTCTCTACTTGAGGGCAAGGTGGCACAACTATTATCTCAATCCGAATAAGTTTATTGTTCACAACACCATACGATAAACAAGTGCAGATTCTCTACTTGAAGGCAAGGTAGGCACAACTATCATCTCAATCTAAACAAGCTCATTGAACACAAAACAAATTTATCTAAACTATGGAAAGAATTCACCATCACAATCGCATGAAACCCTATGTGGCATAACAATTGATCATAAAGTAAAGACGCATGAACAAATACCAAAAGAGCAATATTGAGGGCAAGGTAGGCGCAGCATATATTTCTCTCTCAAGCAAAAGTTATTTACAAATGAGCAAAAGCTCTTATTTATATACATCAAGGTGTAGGTAACCCTAAAATCACCTTGAGTCATCTACAGTCTTGCAATGCATGCAAGATTTGCTACCAAACCCTAATGAAGTAAACTATACAGTTAACTGGAAAACTACCATCAGTTAACCGTACATTTAACCTAAATGGACCATGTGCAAGCATGCATGTCCTTATTTAAAGCAAAGTTAACTGGACACTACCCTCAGTTAACTGGAAACCCTAACCCTAACTCCTGTGATGATAATTCCAAGGATGAGATAAGCATGTGTTAAGTCAGCAAGTGAACTCAAGACTGAAAGTCGAGTTAACTGCTGCTCATAACTCAACCCTCGAAATTAACTACAAGTTCCAACTGGTAGATCACTCCATGTCATCTCGGTCTAACACTTCGACCAAGAACTCATCAATCTTTGTGTCATCTGGCACTTTGATGCTGTTCAAAACAACAGTCTGTTTCTTCAGTTCTCTGCCGCTTTCCTTGATCGTATGCATGCCATCTTTAGAATCTTCAGTCGCCTTTCTGAGACTAGCTGCAATCACTGAAATATTCTCTAACTTAGTCGCCATTGGCTCACCTTCAAGGCTGTCACAAATCAGCTTCTCGAATTCAGCTTGTACTTTGTCCAACTCAACATACGTGCCATCTTCAAGAAGATAATGACACGGAATCTGAACAACGAAACCGCTAACAAGTGCAAGTACTCCAACCACATCATCCTTGAGTGAAAACAACTTGGTAGAAATCTTCTCACATATTTCCATTTTGAGAAGGTGTTGCTCTCTCCAAGTAAAAACTTTCTCCTGGTCCTCGTCAATCTCCAAGGCATCGTATGCAACAGATAATTGAGATACCAGAACACGATCCTTTGCCAAACTCTCTGCAACCGCAACTTCAAGCAACTGAATACCTTGATGGAGTTTATGTGCGTCACTCCTCAATTGGTACAAATCTGCAAGAAGACGTTGACCTGTAGCAACTACACTTTCAATCCAATTGTCCAAAAGTCTGCCATGACTGACTAACTGATCCAGCTTTCGTTGTTCTACAGGTGTATTCTGAGGAAGAACAGGCGCTCTATTCAAACTTCCATGAACAAGATCAGAAATGTACTGACGAAGTTGACTATTTTCAGCCTTGAGCAAGGCCTTGTCTTCTCCATCCTTCGTGATTCGCTCTTCAAGATTATTAGTGACGATCTTAAGAAGAGTCACATCTGTCTCTCGAGTGGTCCTGCCAAGATTAGCCTTAGTAAAAGTGAAATCACCAACTTCAACTTCATCTAAGCTTTTACCCTCTGGAGGAACGGAAACTTCGATAACAATCTCTGATTCTGGAGTCTTCTCGATATGCACCTGTTTCTTGATCTTCTTGTTCGACCTTCTCTGATAAGGTTCACCGAACTCAGATAAATCAAGGTTGTATGAGGGTTCTCGCCTCTGTCTTCCTAAAGACTTCTCGAGCCAACATGACTGAACAATATTTTCAATTCGAGGAGAGACTGTCCCTGATGTATCAACCTGTGGCGGTTCAGGTGTCTTCGATCTAGCTTGAATTGGTGTCTCAGACTCAGAATCTATGTCAATAGGTTGCATGTGAGGCGGACTAGGAGGTTCAACGTGAGGTTCAACCTGAATAACTGTCTCTACTGGAATCTCAGGAACATTCTCAACTTGCTTCTGCTTCCTCTTACCAGTAGCTCTCTTTCCCGTGTTCCCACTAAGTCTAACCCCTTCAGGAGGTATTATAATGGCCTTGACTCGAGGTCTTGCCCTAGAAGTAGAAGGAAACGACGAGAAATCCTTTGGTGGCTCTGCTACAGGAACTGACTTCCGCTTCCGTTTGCTTTCCAAGAACAACCTGCTAGTCTGGATAACTGATCTAGAAACATCCTCGATAGAAGTATTCTCCTTAGCATACCAATCAGGTGAGCGAAGTGGCTGCCGAGCAACTTGATCTTTGACATATGAATTGAGAAGAACTTCTCCATCATCATCTGATAGACCATCAACATCTTCTGATAAGTAATCAGAGAGCTGACCGATAGTGAGTCTACAATAGTGATGACGACGAACCTCGAATTCATCTTCGCAATTAGCCCAGAAATCTTCAAGTGCTGGCTCATGTGCAATCCCTCGCTCCAACCTATCTGCATAATGACCAAGAGGATCATAGGAATGCCTCTCGATATGAGTTTTGAACTTGAACCTCTCTATCTCAGTAGACATAAGCCTGACATTTGTCGCCGCATTGCATGTGAAAATTCCCAATGTGAATGGAAAATTAGTCGCAATCTTATGACGACTACGAAGAAAGAAATGAACATGTTGCATCTGCCTGAGAAACTCCATGAAGATGATCTTGTCTGACAGGTACCTCGGCAACATCAAGGGCTCTCCAACATATCCATAAACCCGGATGTATGTGAAAGTAGGGAACTGGATAAACCAATCCGCCCAAGTCTCCATTGCTGATTTGGCCTCGGCAGAAATACGAATGTGCATCTCGTTGTCAAGATCTCTAATGGTTCTCATAGAAAAATGATCATTCACTGCCCGGAAGTCTTGCTCGGATTGAGAAAACTCCAACTGAGGATAATACTCGTGAACTCGTTGAACACCGAGAGTGCCATTAGTTTTCAAATGCCTGTAGCTACCTTGAAATGCAACCAAGTAGACTAGGTAGGATATCATATGAAACTCATGATACTTGAGAAAGTTAGTAATCTGCTGATGTAAGCAATCACTAATCAACATAGCCCAATCAAAATGCTCCGTGCCATCAAGAATTCTAGTAATCAGGTAAAACATCCATGAATGGAAAGTGCTAGCATCCTATTGACCGGTAACTCGATTGAGTAAAGTTATCAAAATAGCAACTTCATCTTTGAATTCACCACGACCAACCTTTTTAGGCATGTTAGTCTTTTGAACTTTCAGCCATTTCTGAGCCACCTTCCTCTGCGAACGTTGTTGATCAGCATCCCATATCTTCTCACAGGCCTCAAGAACTAGAGTAAAGTTATCTGAACGAGGACGAATAGCAAAGCATTTCTCTATGTCCTTCGGTTTGATACTGCAAACAACCCTTCCGTCAACTGATCTGATTTGTCGTGAAGATGAGTCATAATGCTTGATGCAAGCAAGAACGAACTCAAGATCGAAAGTAGTAACAGGAATGGATGCCGCTGCCAGCAACCAGGAATGCTCAAAATTTCTCAATGCGTTGCTGCTAACACCTTCCAGACTGCTCAGATTAACCAATTGATAAACATGATTCAGGTCTGTATCTGCAGTTTTGATGAAATTATGTGCAAGAGCCGATTTGGCCTTGTAATCAATGAGATTGAACTGCATTTTGAAAATGAGAACTTTTGACTGTAAAGTCGAATATACTTGAAGAACTTTCTGAAAACCTCTGAATAAGGCTAAAAATAGCCTCTGACGAAAGAAATTTTTGAAGTTTTTCTGGAACATGGGTTTTGTGCACAACGGGATTCTGAACAAACCCAGATAGCTGAATTCTTGAAAAAATGTGTTTCAAGCCCACATGCAAAGATATTCTCGAAAAAAAGCACAGAGCTTCAAAATGAAAGCTACGGGGCGATTTCCTCGAAAAAATCTAAGACGTGGGTTTTGCTGCAAATGCTAAAGTATACGAACCCAGATGATCAGATTTTGAATACGTGTTGAATTTCTTTGACATGCAAAGAAAGCACCTAAGGTGAGAAATAGAAGAAATAAGACAAAAGATAGAAAGTTTTGCTTGTCTGCTTCTGAAAAATCCGCCAACCTCTTCCTTGAAACTTAATGAAACCTGCATGCAAAGTGAAAATAAAGTCTAGAATCGCCTTCCTCTGAACAATCTGAACTCGTTGCTATGAAGAATGCTAAATTCGGACACCTGTAGCACCTTTAGCTTGCTGGTCGCTCAAGAAGAATATGAACTTCGAAGCTAAAGATGATGAAATAATGGACGCCATTGCTTGGTTAAATAGACTTTCATTTATGAAATTCGCATAAGGTATGGAATCTTTGAGAAGTGCGCTTGGCTTGTGATTGGACCTCATTCTAGTTAATTGAAACTCAAATAAGCTAATTAAATCGTCATGCATTAGGGTTTCCCTTTTCAGTCTTTAGTTAACAACTTCATGCAACTTTGACCTCAGTTTAGTAATCCATATTAAGTTCGCCATTCTTCACACTTGCTTTAGATTCACAAATTTGAACTAAGGCATCCCTTTTGATAACTAAAGTTGACAATCTTAATTGAGATGAGTTCGCCATTTTCATGCAATAAATATTCCAAAAATAGTGACCCTTTCATGACTTCAGTTGGCCTTCAAGAAGTGAATGCGCCAACTTCACATGCTAAAAATAACAACCCTTTTGGAACTAAAGTTGTCACTCTTTGTAAAATGCGTAGCTTCACTAATTTACGCTTCATCAATAAAATTCTAAATATGGCGACCCTTTTGATAAGTGAAGTTAACATTCAAATGCGCCATACTTCACTAATTTATGCTTCATCATTTATGCGTCCCTTCTAGAACTTCAGTTGACACTCAATAAAGCGCCATCTTCACAAAATCTTCACAATTGCAACCAAATTCGCCATGCATGTAAACTCTAGTTGACATTCAAGAATAATCTTCAGTTAAGTCAACATGCAATCAAGTTAACTCAACATGCAAGGTAGTTAACTGAACATGCAAAGTAGTTAACTCGACATGTGAACTGAAAGATCACTCAACATGCCAATATATGAATTGAAGATGACAACCCAGAAAACGTTTAGTCTAACTGCAGTCAGAACTCCAGTTAAGGCGTCCATTCAACTCTCTTTCGAAAATCCAACTTTGAGCTCTTAAGGCGAATTCCAGACTTAGCCAAATTTCATGAAAATTTAGGCTTAAACTTTTGTCGGGACCTCTGTTCATCCTCTGACACTGGCTGACTGACTTCTCCGATTGACTGACTGACAAGTGCATCGTAGAGCTAAGTAAAAACTAATTAAAAGGTATCTTGAGACTGGAAACCACAAAATTGATATCTGAAGGCTCAAAAATCCAAGCGCCTTTTTCAAAAGCTGCGCTTTTCCTCAGACAGCCATTTCTGGAATTGACTAGAATATCACAAAAACTACAACTGCAAGCTGCTGAGTCATCCTCTGAACTGACAGAGATAGGCAACGGAAAGCTGAGCGTAACACGGACACATTGAATATCTGAAATCATCAAAAAGAAAGCATTAAAGGCTTGAAAAGTTCAGGCGCATTTCTCAAAATGTGCTCTTGCTTTTTCTTTGATATTCTGACTAAGATTTGACCCTATGTTTGACCTCTGGTTCACTGACTTCAGCAACTCAGATTCACCCACTGACAGATGCGTCGCAAAGCTTGAACAAAAGTGAGACAAACATCTTGGATGGCATTCAGTCAAAATCCTTCATTTGGCACCTCAAAAAGATGGGCGCCATTCTCAGAAGCTGCGCTTTTCTCCAGTGTTAGTCAATTCTCGCTTTCGCCTTGTTTTGCGTTGTATCTTCCATAACTTGCTCGAAATAGGTCCGTTTGACAAACTTGATAGCTTACGGCGAAGCTGACGTGATGCCAGACAAATGTCTGCTAAAGGTGACAAACCCTAAAAACAGGATCCGAGCCCCTAAAAGATAGGGCGCCCTTTTGAAAATGTGCCCCCCTCTCCAGAGCTAGAAAATTTTGATGCTTTTCGTTCAAATTTTCATTTTCCTTATATCTCTTCAGTAACAGACTGACATGACACTGACATCAACTCCATATTTGAAAACCCCAAAAACGACCTTCTGACATCACTTAAACAAGATTAAGACTCAATTAAGCAAAATGCCTTAGTGAAGCAAAAATTTTGGTTTTGGGTACAACACATTGTTCGAGTAATAGCTTTGAATGCATTAGGAAACTACAAAACCATGTGCAAGACAACTTATATTACAAACATTTACAATGTATTTGGACGCAACCCACGTCCACCAAGCCTATATACACGCGTATGTTTTTAAACTACTAGTATTATATACAAAATTGCAGGAATTGGACAAAAACAATACATCTACACTACAACTCCCATTTGTCGTAAGACATTGAACTTGTCATCCAGCATAAAAGATCACATTAAACTGACACTAAAACCAAACTAATGATCTTATGGTGCTGCCAACATTCATATTTATATTTAAGTAGATTCTTTGGAGGCAGATGTACCCCTAGGCGCATAAATGAAGATTGAATGCCGAATGAGTTTGACATACCCAAAGCCTTCCTCGATATCAGCGTTGAGCTTACTCTGGGTGGGACCATGGGCAAGGCGGAAGAGTCCATTACAAACAAGATTGTCATTGAAAAGGCATCTCAGGAAATCTACAGCCCCACATCCTCACCACTGTTATGGTCATCAAAATTATATGTAGAAGAGCTCATGAGGATGAAAAGTAGACTCGATGCTCTAGAAATAAAGGGGATGTACGAAGATAGCAGATCTAAAATAATTTCTGAAGCAAACTGTAGGCTGGAAAAGGATAATAAAATGCTGCAAGATCAAATTTTAACTCTGCAAGTTAACATGGAGAGGGGGCGGCAAGAATTGGTCACTCTAAGGCAAGAGTTAGACCAATTAAAAACAACAAAAAACGAGAAATCAGCAGTAGAGGGAGGAGAAAATATAATGGAGTTAAAGGGGATCCAAACAGCATTAGCAGACTTGGAGGTAAAAGAGAATCAGTTAAGGGTACACATAGAAGAGGCCAAATCTTGGTCACAAGCGGTGAGTGGATCATCAAACGAGCAAAAAGGAATCATTGAAAAACAAGTTAAAAGACAATTAAGAGAAGAAAAAGATAAACAAAGAAGGGTTACAAACATTATCATTAAAGGTTTGAGGGACTTCGGGGAGAAGGAGAGAACCGACATTCTAACAAGAGATTTTCTTAAAGATAAGTTGCAATGGGCAGGGCATATTCAACAAGCTAGTAGAATTGGAAGAAAGACAGATGGAGGAAGAGATAGACATGTAAGAGTCACTTTGTGAAATTTAGAAGGTAAGAATAAGATCTTAAAAAATAGGGGGTTACTTAAAGGCACACATATTTATCTAGATGAAGATTTGACCTTTAAGCAGCAGGAAGAACAAAGGAAAGAATGGGAGAAGTGAAAACAACAAGAAATGAAGGCAAGTGAGCTTGGTTGAAGAACGGGAAAGCCCAAATTAGTGATTGTCTCTCAAACAAGAAATAAGAATTATGGGCCCCACAGGACAACCTACATGTTGTAAGCTAGAATTGTAGAGGATATCCATGGAGAAGAGGACCTGGTTTGGGGCCCATAGCATAAGGGAAAGATATTATCATTCTTACGGAAATGCATGAACATGGTGGCTGCAAAATTCCAGATTTCGAAGGGTATAAGAAAGTTTTAGTTTGGAACGAAGGGAATGAAACAGGTAAAGGTCATGGAGGGGTTGCAGTGCTAATAGCTGAGAAGTGGCAGGGAATTGTTGAGTTTGTAAAAGAAGACACAAATAAACAATACATATGGCTGCAAATAACTGAAAATGGAGTAACTTTTAGTCTAGCTGCTTGCTACTTTTCTCCAAAAAATTCAAAGTTTTATAAGAAGCGGAATTTAGACAATGAAGATCTGTATGCATCACTAAAAAAAGATCTCTACTTTTAAAATACTTGGAGATGTGGTTTTAATGGGTGACTTTAATGCGAGGACAGCCAATAATCAGTCTCTTCAGTTGAGCAGTGAAGCAAAAGGGGAGAACAATCCTATATGGTTGGAGGAAAGTGGTGGTCTCCATTGGGAAAGAACATCTCAAGATGATAATGGCACTGTGAATTCGTTTGGGACTGAATTACTTGGGCTTTGTAGTTTGTTTGGAATGGTTATTTGCAACAGGGTGAGAGATTGGCCGACATTTGGGGGAGTCACTTGCAAGACTTACAATGGTCAAAGTGTGGTTGACTACGTGGTTTGCTCTCAAAGTTTTGGTTCTAGGCTGTTGGAGTTTAACATAGAGGACTATCCTATTGAGATGAAATCTGACCACTTACCCCTTCGTGTTAAGCTTCGCATTTCTCCAATCAATCAGCACAACAAACAAGTTCAACACATGCAAAAAAAAGCCATTCCCAAGGGTAAAATCCTCATAAATTAGGAAAATAAAGAAATATTTAATGTTGTTCTTAAGCAGCAGTTCCATGATTTGAAAAATGAGGGAGGGATTAACGATGTTAAAGAGGCGGATGCCCATATTCACAGCAATTTGCTAATCCCGATAATCCACAAAGCATTAAATGCTTGCAAAAGGTCTCTTCCCAAGGTGGGGGCTGCAAACACATTTCCGGCAAATCCGTGGTATGATGATGAGTGTAAGGCAGCCAAGAGATCGCTAAAGGAGAGTGATATGGACAAAGAATACAAGAAAAAATATATAAAATTAGTGCAATCCAAAAAAACTTAGTATGTTAATGAAAGAAGGAAGGAGCTAATCTCGCTTGGGAAGCAGAATCCTAAAGGCTTTTCGAGGGAACTGGAGCAAAAGAAAAAGAAGTTGGAAAACAATATCACGGATACCCAATGGTTAGAGTATGCTAGGCTCCTTTATGAGCGGGTCCACGAGAAAGGCTATCCTCCGGTTGTTAACACATCAATGGAGCTATTCACTGTGGATGATATTAAACAGGGAATAAAGAAGTAGCAAGTGGGAAAGCGCGGGATATAGATGGGATACAGGCTGAATTTTTTAAAGTGGGGGATTGAAACACTTGCTCCTTACATAACAAGAATTTTCAACAATGTCAATCAAAAAGGCTTCCCTTTGGTGTGGACTACCAGTGTGGTCATTCATTTCTTTAAAAGTGGAGATATGAATAACCCATCTAACTACCGCACAATTATGGTTAATCCTATCTTTGGCAAGCTCTTTGGGAGCATGGTTGAGCGTAGGATTAGCAACTGGGCAGAAAATGAGGGCAAAGGGGTAGGCAGGCTTTAGATCTAGGCACTTTACCATTGATCACTGCATCACCCTTAGGCACTTGATTGAGAAGATTTGGGACTGTCAAGGTGAGGAAGCTTATTGCTATTTCGTTGACTTCAAGAAAGCTTTTGACATGGTGCCTAGGAATAAACTTTGGAATAGGATGGAAGAATTAGGTATTCCTAATGTGTACAGAGCAGCTGTTCACAGGTTATATGAGAAGGTTAATGCTAAAATCATAACAAGTGAGGGTATGTCAGAGTGTTTTGGCAGCGACATTGGAGTTAAGCAGGGCTGCCCTTTATCTCCCACACTTTTTGGGCTTTACATTAATAAGTTGGAAGCTTGGTTAAGCAAGGATGGAGGGGACGGTATCCAATTAGCAGGTTATGTAGTGAAATTACTTCTATATGCTGACGATCTTATTTTGATTTCAAAAACAGCTCATGGGTTAAGAGAACATTTGAAAGCTCTAGAACACTTCTGTCAGGAAGTGGGGATGCAAGTGAACATCACCAAAACCAAAATCATGATTTTCTCTTTGAATAGAAAAGAAAGACAGCATATCTTTCTTTTTGAAGGTAGTTCGCTTGATATAGTGAAAGAATACAAGTATCTTGGGATTGATTTTCACCATAAGCTCTGTTGGGAGACTTGTAGATCGAAAAGGATACACAGAGGTTGGAAAGCCTCTTACTTGCTGCAAAATAGATATAGGAAAGCTGAACTTTGGGATTGGAAAACCATGAAAAGTCTTTTTGGTTTACTTGTCATGCCAGTTGTACTTTATGGGTGTGAAGTGTGGGGAAGCAATATGTCAAAGTGCAGCTGGAGACAAATAGAAAGAATCCAAAAAAAACCTAATAACAAGCAATCTCAAAGTTAAGGCCACGGTCCCATATGAAATTCTTTTAGCTAAAGCGGGGGCTTTTCCCTTGGAGGCATCGGCGATAATTCGGTTGATAAGTTATCTAAAGAAGATTGAAAACATGGACAACCACTAGTGGCCCAAAGCGGTTATGAAGGAGGCGCTAAACCGTAGAAAGAAAACCTGGATGAAGCAAAACAACAAGTGGCTGAACAAGTGGGACATCAAATTATAGGGGTGTCCTAGCAGCAATAGTGAAATAAAAAATTACATGAAGGAAAAATTTAGGACTGCCATGTGGTCAAATCAGATTGGGCAACAAAAAGCATACTACATCAAAGAGTTTAACCCGACAAAGGATCATGGTGAAAAAACATATTTAGGGGCTGCTATTAAAGGGAAAGCGAGGGTGTTAATTGCACAGCTGAGGACAGGATCGTATCATCTTAGATGTGAGACCGGTAGATGGAAGTCTCCTAAGGAATCATGGGAAGAAAGAACTTGCATATTCTGCGATAAGGGGGTGGTTGAGATGGAGCGACACTTCTTCATGGAATGCACAACTTATGAAGACATCCGTAAACAATATGCAAATAGTTTGTGTATGGACGATATGCAACAGTTATTTGAGGAGGATAAGATCAATCAGACGGCTAGTCTTCGAGTCAAAATCAATAGTAGGAGATCTAATTTAGAAAAGAGCATGAAAGAAAATTAAGTTGTATCTTGGTCCCATAGACTGTTTAGTCTCGTGGACGTCATTAAAATCTTTCATTCATTCATTCACCATGCAACTCATAAGAATCGTCTCCTTAAAACATTATCCTAGTCACGTGTCTTTCCCTCAAGCAATATGCCCAACAGGTGAATAATAATAGCATCTGAATAAAACTTGGCATAGAACGAAAATGCATACGGTTTTATAATGACTGCTCTAATATACTCACATTTTTACAGCAACTGAACTGTCGTCAAAAGGTGCGCCATACTGTGGTGTATTAGGTGTAAAATAGCCTAAGAAGTATGCGTATAAATGAAATACGAATCACCTACGGCACAAAGTACAGCCTCAAAATGGCTATCCATGTAACTAATAACCTGGAACAAGATCAAGGTTGGACCTTGAAAAATGTGATGGAAACCAGCATCGGTAAATTTCTTCATAAACACCACTGTGTCTCACATCACTGAAGCCACACCTCAAAACTTTTAACAGGATCAAAATGAGAGAGATCACAAATTTGACGGTTGGTTTCTTATAAATTCATTTATCAAACATAACGAACATTAGAGATAGTTTTGTTGACCTGGACTATCTTAAAGTCTCTCAAGCTCTAAATCCAGAAGGAACTCTAAAATAGATTATTATATGGATGAAGAATGAAATTTAAATGCAAATCTGAAAATCCTTAGATTGTTGTCCTGCAAGAGGTCAACATGCACCGGTTTAAGAAATTTGAAAACATTTTTTTACCAACGCATTGCCCCCATAAGGTTCTTTGCATTCTCAAAACTATTTTCATAAAAACATTTCCATACTCACTTGGTCTTTCTTGAGGATTATTCTCTCATAATTCCTATTACTATCTTCAATTGCCAATTTGTTTGTACTCTGTAACGATTATCAATTGTTCAAGTTTTAGAGCTATGGGGCATTAAAATTGTAGGAAGCTGAACAAAAGCACTATTTTACTGTGTTTGAGGTAGCTACTGGAAAAAACTGCATCTGCTTTTTTGACATCAAACATATTTCATGGACTGAAAACTTGATGTTTAGTACTATTTTACTTGTCATATCCAGCAAAGTAAAGGCCAAGATAAGAATCACTTGCATGTTCAATAAATTTTGGAATCCTCCAAATTCCTGCCCAAGATCATCATGAGAGAGCTTTAGACAAACAATTTATAGCACATCCTGAATGTTTTACATGACAGTTGAGATGGTGATTCCAAATCCTTTTCACATAAATTGAATAATTTTGCAACACCAAAGAAAGATTTTAAAGTGTAGCCAGCTCAAACAACGAGCCATAAAGAGCTCAGCTTGAACATCTGCAATTTAACTCGTACATAAACAGAAGCATCTGAAAATATTCAAGCATGTTACATATTCTACTGATTCCTTCAAAAACCATCCAAAACTCTGGCCAATGACACCCTTGTGGCCAAAATCTGGTCTAACAAACAGAACCTGAGATTGTATGCAACTGCTCTCCAAGTATTGGTACACATATGAATCCAACCCAAGTCATTATAGATTAATTTTCAAAAACACATGCAAACTGCACAAGAAATATCATACTGATACTGAGTTGTCTTGCTGGCTGCCACATGAAAATATTGCTTCTTCTAGGAAGGCCTGTATACAATTAGGTAAATAAATGACAAATAGAAAATGGCCATGGAATACCCAGGTCATGTCTTCCAACCTTGATGGTCAATGATGTTTACATCCCATCCTTGCAAAGTGCAAAAACAGCTAAAATTCTCTGCCATTCCTGTAAACATATGAACTCCATCCAAATATTTTTCAAATCATAAACAAATTCCAGTTATCTTCTCAATGATATTCTAGTGACCATTTTCTTCAGAAAAATGTTCTTCTATCTCCCCAGAATTTGAAGTCATATCTGAAGTCTGGAATTTGTTTGATTCGCTGGAAGAACAATTACCATCCCGTTGTCTTTTGACTGCCATGTCCTTGGAAATGGAAATGCTTTCCGAGAAAGTAAAATGATCTACAACTTGAAGGCTGCTTGCAAGGTAAAATATGCAAGATTCTATAGTTGAAGAAGATGGCAAGAACTGATCTGGGAGTAGAGGTAGGCATTCTGGGAGACACTCTTTCTTGTTGCAAGATAAAGAATACAATGAAAGGCATGCACGACAGAAAATGAACCTGGGATATAAAATAATACAGTTATAAATGCATGTTTTAATAAAACATTTCAGCAACTGCATGCCTCAAGAAAACAGATAAGCTCAAACCTGAGAATGAGACGCCTCAAGAAAGGGTCAGACACAATGCGTGCCCAAACAAAGTCAAGAGAGCTAGATGTTGAAAGAATCCCTCCCCAGTCTGAAAGAAAAGATGATAGCAATTTGTCTGCCTGGTCATATGCACCCTGAAAAAATCCAAAGATGGGCAACAAAACATTTTTCATCATATAAGAATTGCATAGGATTTATGTTAACCCAGAGAGATCAAACAAAAGCAAATAATGAATCCTATTTGACAACAATGAGGGGAAAACTCACAGTCCCAAGGTTGACTGCTGACACACCAACCAGTCGGCAAAAAGCTGGTAAAGGGGCAGTGAGGAAAAACGTGAAAAGACTCCCATTATTCTGGTAGCGAGAACAATCTATTTTAGAAGTGTTCACACAATTAGGTTGCACTGCTGGAGAAAGGAGTAATGCTGCAGGCTCTCCTCTTTCTGCACCACTAATAACCTGCTCTGATAATATCAATCATTAAGGATTGCTAAGAATTCTTCAGCTAAACAATATTAACTCACAGAAAGAACTGAACCTTTTCCTTGCACCCTCACAAGGATGAGAGTTGGGTCTTGAAGGAAATGGAAGTATGGGCGAAGAACGATCCTTCTCTATGGGAATTGCTCTACAAGATGCTGAAAAATAAAATAACAGAAAAGGCTTACTCAAGTTGATGACCTGCCTTGAACACATTACTATTGTCACTATCAATGATAACAAAGAGGGGCTTTCTTGTAAAGGGGATGATGTCACCAGGATAGATACAGTTGAGACCTGCAAACAAAAATAATATGATCAGAAAACTACTTCTAAGCCAATATATGATCAATAAACAATTCCAAGAAATCTGCTTTTTGAGATAAAAGTCAAGTTGAAAGTGGATGAAAAAAATAAAATCATTAGTTATGAACAAAGAAGACTAATCTGATTCAAGAAATTTAATCCTAATTATCTCTTATATCCTAGTTCCTCTAGGACAGCCATAGACTAACAGAGAACTACAAAACTCAGTGAGATACTTGCAAACTTGAGAGAGCCAGCAAGTTACTTGCCTAAGAATTCATCACGAAACTCTCAAATTTACAAGCAGTCACTCACAAGCCCCACTCGAAAACTCATCTGGCAACACAATACTGTAGGCTGTGGCTTCAAATTGCTAAAAACCTGATTTATTTCACATTTATGATATTTGCTCTTGTGCCCTTAACTCCTTTGACTTCATTGCATCAATTTTCAGTTGATTCGGAATAATCATTAACTGATTTGGTTGATTAATTGATCAGATTTGAAAGGTATGTAATTCTTTTTGTTGTTTTCTTATTTTGATATTTTCTGTTTCTTCTTTCATTTTTGTGTTCTAGCACTTCAGAGCTAGACTTTGCAATCTTTAATTGAAGACTGATTTTATTTTTGGTTTCTTTTTCCTTTTTGCTAGGGCTTCCAACTTTGAAAATAGATATGGCATATGCAAGTAATTGAAGTGGTAGCAAGACCAGGGACCCCACTCAGAGGCATGGCACATCAGGTCTAGAGACAAGAATGGTGGTGAGCAATTATTGTAACTTGTGGGTTAGAGGAGACATTGGTCACCTTAAGTATCACCTTGCACTAATCCTTGGCTGAGATGTCAACTGTGTAATTCAGGGGAGCTAGAGATTACACAAGAGATGAAGATTGTCTTTGCTTTGTATGATAAGAAATTAGAAAACATAGTACAGCTAAGACAATTGCAGCTGTGATAAATTCTCTTCCCAACTCAAAGACTGGGGTAGCAGGCTCTTCCCTTGGCCTATAGATATGGGGCCTATCCACTCCAAATAGTCATAGTCATAGTCATAGTCACAATAGTCTTTTATTCCTCATAATACCCCTAGTGCACAATCTTTGCTCAAAGGTATTGCACAGAACCAAAAGAAGCATGATAAGGTGAGGATGGCATCTGCTAATTTATTGGTATAATAGCATACCATTCTATGTCAAAAGGAGCCCATATTGTTTATGTTGTTAAATTTGGCATTGACCAAGAGCAAGAGGAAGAGACTCCATCCATTTTAATTGTCTTCATCAATCATCATTCATCAAGCCTTCAAATTCAAAGTAAGTTTAAAACAGAACTTCACAATCAAAATCAAATCTTTGATTGAGTGTTGTTTCTAATTTTCTTGTATGATTGCAATCAAAATCTAAATGTCAATGAACGAATCATGTTGCTGTTTTTTTATTTTCAAATTTTATGGTTGAATGATAAGGCCTTATTATGTCCCATTTTGACAGCCCATTTTATTAAACCAATAATTATATTTAAGTTGTTCTTTTACATGCTTTAAAATAATGTTACTACAACTAACTTAAAACATTATTATTAAAATGTTTCTCTAACTTTATCCCTCAGTCTACAGAAAATAGAGAAATAGGCCACGGATCTCCCAGCTATTTTATTTTTAAAAAGGGGACATGATGTCATGTCCAAATGAAAGTAAATCTAACTTGAACCTAGTTGATCTCGTAATGGGCATAACCATGAAAAACTGAAACACAAACAAACAACCATAAAATCCAACAAATCCTGCTTTGATACCAACTGATCCATAATATCTATGGAGAGTCCTCAAGTTGATTCATCAAAACAGATCCTATACTTTCTTAATGTGAATTGACTGCAAAATTAATTCCATGTGTTGAAATATTGAAAAACAGTCCTTAAAAATGCATTCTAGAGTTGACAAATGAAAATAACAATGTAAAGAAGCATGTACCTACAAGCACAAACCTAAGTTGCCAGTTCAGGTACAGGTTTAGATACGGGTACAGGTATGGCAGTATGGCAATTTTTTTTTCCTTGGGTATGTGAATATATATATATATATTAAGCATGTTCAAAATTATAAATTTAATTATAAGAACAATGATACTCATAATGATAATTGATAAGACAAACATAATTGCCAATAAATAGAATATAATTATAATATAAATTCTATATAAAATAAATATATAATTAAATAACAAATATAAATAAATATTATAATAATATTATATTATAAAATTATTTGATAATTTTTCTCCTTGAGCTCTCAATACCCTGATGATGGATCACGGAGTGTGATCCGAAACGTTGATGCAAAAACTCTTGCACAATCAAATCCAGAAGTCATCTAGCAATAATCAATATGGATTGTGGAAATGTGATATCTTTAATTTATATTATATAAAATCCCATATATAATAATAAATATAATTATATTCTATATAAAAAAAAATATAATTTTGTAATAATTACATGCATCATTCATATAAATATAATTATAATTTATATTCTAAGTAATCCCATTCCAACCCGATGAATATCTCAACACTTTTGTCTGAAGCTTCAAATGATACTTGGCTTGGAAGAGTTGCCTCGTGTACAAGATACTCAATTTTGGGCCTCAAAATCCGCATCAACGGTATCAAAAGCTCAAAAACAAACCTAGTGACGAATGTAAACTATAAATAGTTGCCCATCATTCAATAAACAAAATATGAGAAAAGATATTGCATATATTAAATATATAATTAATTAACAATTACCAAGACGGTAGCCCGACTCACATAGTAGCAGGAACCTGGCGTACCTAGGACTGGACCGGTAAGGAACCCGGACCCAGACCAAACCCAACTGGGTACGAGGGCCATATGCAAGGGACTCGACAACTCAAGCAAAAACCATAAAGCCATAATAATAATAATGAAAAATAACGGCAATATGACTTGAAAAAAACAAAATGGGGAAAAACTCCATTAGGGAGACATGTTGGCCCTCCTTAGCCACTACCTCATGAGCTGTTATGATGATTTTTTGCCTGTACATAAGTCTACAAGGACTTTTCTTGCACAAATAGCAATATCCCACACCAAATAAGCCCTCCAATGCTCTCACACACTTTCCAAAATCTCTACAACTCCCTAAGACTGATAGGCTAAAACAACATAAGCCTTTAAAACGAACATTCTATGACAACACTAAGGAATGACTTAGTACAATGACCTCTCTTAGAGATTTTGGCAACAATGAGTTGCAAGAAAAGTCAAAAAGGAAGCCCGAGTGTCCTTGTAACTCAAAAAGAATCCCTTTGTCACATTTCAAAGCACTCAGACCATGCAAGCCCTATCTCTAGCATCCTATGCAATGTGTTTGAATGCAGTTGAACACATTCTACAACCTAGTTCTGACATGGAAAAATCCAACCACAATCGAACTAGTAGCACATGTTCCACTAAAGTGGAACATGCCACTACTGTGTCTCAGGCCCTTCAATTCCTTCTCCGTTTTCTTCAACAATCAATTTCATTGACTAAAGTGGAACACATAGTTACTGTGTCTTTTACTTGTTAGTTCCAGTCACCAGAAACAATCAAATCCTTCAATTCTTCCTCTATTTTCTTCAACAATCAATTTAAGATGCATACTTTATGTGTCATCGCTCAAGAACAAGCCTTCAAGTTGTTTTAGCATAAGGTATTAGCTTCAATGAAAACAGTTACCAAGTTAGTCAACTTGACTACCTTAACTGATACAATTACATATCAAGTTTGTTGAGCCTATAAGTAAATTTATTTGTCCTTACAAGTTTTTACACCGAGGTCTAATAACAACATTTGCACTCTAGACAATCTCGTGCAATACCTAGAGGAAACCAATTAAAATTATGTTAGTAATGAACTTTGTAGTCGGTGTACAAGGTCTATTACAGTGTTCCACGGGGACGCATCCCCCCCTTTTTTGTGCCGTCTCCCCGTTCGAGACGTTTCAGGGACTTGGAGACGCCATGGAGACGTCCCTTGGCTGTCCCTCCACCGCCGCCGGGACGTGAGAGACGTCTCTGACATGAGACGCCTGGGCGTCTCCGAGACGTCTCAGGGACGTCCAAGCGTCCCTCGAGCGTCTCGGAGATGCCCAGGAGTCTCCCGCGCTGGGAGGCATTATAAAACGTTTTTTTTTTTAAATCTTTTATTTTTGTTGAAGTTTGTGCCTGGGGCCGAACCCTAAAGGCCTATGGGACCCATCTCAAAGCCTCTAAATGAAATAAAACTCTCAAATTGCTTTCTTTTTTACTCATATATGCATTTGATGTTTTGGAGCAGCTAGGTGAAGAAGAGGAAAACCAGTGAGAAGAGTGAGTGAAAGAGTGAGTTTGAGGTGCTGCAAGTGCAAGAGGGGTGAGAAGGAGAAAGAAGAAGAAGAGGAGGAGCATTCTACACCAATTTTGAAGGATTTTTCAAGCACAAGGTAGGATTTTATGACTGTTTTTCTTAGTTTTTTCAATTTTTTTTTGTTTTGTTTTCCAAGTTTTTAGATTCATTTTGAAAATGTAGTTTGATGTTTGAAATGGGCATTGAAATGAAAATCAAAACATGAATATGCATTTGCAGCCACATGTTTATGAAATTATGATTAAAAATTTAATCATAATTTCATATACATGGCTGCAAATGCATATTCATATTCTTAATTTTCATTTCAAGGCTCATTTTTTTTTCTTTCATCTTTCCATCAAGATTCATCATGAAATTTTATTTTCAAATTTGTTAAACAGAAACTAGGCTGAAACTAGGCACTTATAGAATTTATTTGTTTATTGCAATGTCACAATGAGCTCTCATGACAATGATGACATCAACATGAGTGAGGATGAAGCTCATTCACATAGTGATATTGATCCTGAATATAAACCTGGGGTTGAGGGGGATGACCATGGGGATGAGCATAAAGTCCAAACTAGTTCCATGGCAAGTGAAGCAAGTAATTTAAATTGCCCTTCTGCAATATTGGCAAAGTATGCTAGGGGTCCCTTTGATCCCACTTCCCCTCTCAAACAATTTGCAACAAAAGATCTAAGCAGGCAACCACAAGGGGCAACAGCTGGTGGCACAAGGAGGTGGAAGTGCAACTTTTGTGGTGGTGGGTGGTATGGCAGCATCACTAGAGTTAATGCACACCTCCTTTTCATTAAAGGAAAAGGTGTGGGGATATGTCGTTTTTTTCATAAAACCAGAAAACCTGAAATTCAAAATTGAAATAAGTTATGGGGTGTTCCTGATGATACTCCAGTTGCACCTGTGCCTACTACTTTGTCTCATAGGACTCAACATAGCCAACAACAAAGATCTAGCCATACTTTGCAGACGAGAGTAGGAGGGACACCAGGTTCTTCTTCTAGTGCCTATGCAGGAGAGGGGAAGGGGAAACGGAAAGTGCAAAGTCAAACTCAAAGTAACCCCATTGCAGATTTGTTTAATGTGCAGCTCAAGGATGAGATAGATGATGCCATTGGCAAGTTCTTCTTTGCCAATGGCATCCCGTTTCATGTTGCCCGATCTCCTTATTTTAAGGATATGATATCGATGGTGGCAAAGGGAGGACCATCATATGTGCCACCAGGTGAGACGAAATTGAGGACCGCGATCTTGGATAAGAACTATTCCAAGATCAATTTGTTGATGGAGAAGATGGAGTGTTGGATTGAGACGGGATGTAGCATAGTCATGGATGGGTGGACGGACATTAGCCATCGTCCACTCATTAACATTATGGTTACATGTACTGAGGGCCCATATTTTCTTAAGGCAGTTGATTGTTCAGGGCATCGCAAAGATGCTGATTTTCAGTTTGAGGTTCTCAGGGATGCTATTGAGGAGGTTGGGCCACAAAATGTGGTCCAAGTTGTGACAGATGCTGCACATGTGTGCAAAGCTGCAGGGAGACTTATTGAGGCTACTTATAGGCATATTTGGTGGACCCCATGTTGTGTGCATGCCATGAACAATGCACTCAAGGACATGGGAAAGATTGAATGGATTAGAGCAGTGGTTCATGATGCGAGAGATGTGCAGATGTTTATCTGCAACCACCACACATCACATGCACTTTTCAGGACCTTCGCTAAGGAGTTCCTGAAACCTACTGATACGAGATATGGTTCCTATTTCATTCTCTTAGACAGAATGATTGAGTTGCAAGAGGCACTGCAACTCATGGTCATGACAGCAGATTGGAGTAGGTGGGCCGAGTCTAGGACAGAGCATGGGAGGAAGGTGAAGGATACAGTGAAGAGCGATGTGTTCTGGGCTGATGCAAAATATATTGTCGCCATCATTAAACCAGTTTTCCAGGTTATCAGGTATGGGGATGCGGATGCACCTAGCCTTGGAGAGGTGTATGAGTGCATTGATTCTATGCTTGATCAGATGAGGGTTGTTGTGCGAGAGAGGGACCCTACATTAGCATTCTACCATGAGCACATTCAGCCAATCATTCACAGGAGATGGGAGAAGCTCAACACTCCCTTGCACATGGCAGCCTATGCACTTAATCCTAAGTGGTACTTGACTAGGCCTGGTAGAGTAACACTGATACAGGATGCAGAGGTGAAGGCAAGGTTCTTTAAGTGCATTGAGAGGATGTATGATGATGTAGATGCCAGTGTGATTCGCACTGAGTGGACCAAATTTTCCACTCTTAGAGGTTATTCAGATGCAGCCAAGATGGATATGTGAACTATGGCGCTGGAGGACCCAATTTTGTGGTGGACTTGCCATGGATCAGGATCTTTGACAACCACTCTAGCCATTCGATTGTTATCTCAGGTTTCTAGTTCTTCAGCTACTGAGAGGAACTGGTCTACATATAGCTTCATCCACTCTTTTAAGAGGAACAGACTTACCTCTAGGAGAGCAGAGAAGCTTGTGGCTGTACATAGTGCTTTGCGTCTCATTGACCGCAAATCACTTTTGTACAAAGAGAGTCCAGCAGCACGGTGGGATGTAGACCCAGAGGAGCCAGCATAGATTGATGAGGATGCTGCAGTTTCGGCTTCAGATGCAGGGCTGGTTGGTATTAGTTTGGCAGCACTTGATCGCGAGGATTCCAGTAGTTCGAGATGAGGAGTTTGGGGATGATTAGAGGCCTCCCTTCACTACATTTTTGCATTTTGTACTTATTTTGATTATGATATCAAACTATCAATGTACTCATGCTACTTATTTTTATCATTATGATATGATATTATGATGTGACATGTCATATTTTCGATATTCATATAATAGAAATCTCAAATTCGACAATTTCATTTGTCAAATTTTAATATTTTATTTGATTAGTGATTACTAATAGTTTTCAAGTATTCAAAATGTTAGTATTTGCAATTTTACTAATTTGCCAAAGTTTAATTTGAATTGTTATTCTAAAACATCTTTTTATAACTAGTTATTCAAGTACCATATGTATATCAACGCCGCCCCCCCCGCCGCCGTCCCCAAACTTAGACCCCTTGTCCCCCCGTCCCCGAGACCCGTCCCGCACACGGAGACGCGTCCCCTTCAGGAAACTCCACGGAACACTGGTCTATTATTATGTTTTGGTAATATTGGTTAACCGACTATGTATTAATTGTTTGTATTAATTAGTTGTTGGCCATGGATAGTTATAAGCATCGGTTGGTTGACGGTTGTGTTCTTCTTGGCAACCGTCGGGTCCTTTAAATACATTATGTATCGTCAAGGAGAGTGGTATGATCTAGTCAGGTCATCTCTGATCCTTGGCAAACCATCTCTGGTCTTCTTCTATAATAATTTCATGAACAAATAAAGATATATTTTACGCATGTATCTTGTAAGTATTGTCATCCTTATTATTAATTCATGTATTTAATTTATCAAAGAGAGCAACAAACATTTGGCATAGTTGCCTTAAAGAAATCGGCTCAGATTTGAGAGATTCGTGCCCTTAGACCCCAATAAAGGCGAGAAGAGACCACGACGTGGTCAAGATCAAGAGATCAAGCGATCTTTAAGGAACATCAAATAGAGAGAACGAAGGAGACGACTAAAGGGTGAAGTTGAAGAAGGCGAAGGGTTTCTAAGGGAAAGCTCAAGTCCAACTGAGAGTAAAGTCGAAGTGTAAGCAGAAGCCGTAGTCGGGAGAGAAAGAAACCTGTCAAGAAAAGAGAACGTACAAAGGGAGAATGGGTAGAGATAGCCCGATAGCTACCACTTCCCGACAAAACATACATTGATCTCGTCGACCAAAACAAAGAATCGTCTATACCATCAACGTCGGACAAAGAGGAAAGTGAAGAAGAGAACACTACCAGAGAACCGTATAGACCATCATTGACAAACGAAGAAGCATCACTGCCGACAAACACAGAAGCATCACCAAGTGACGAAGAAGGTTTACAGTCGGGCAAAAGGGAAGGCAAGGAAGAAACGACCAACCTTGTCGACGAAGAACCGTGCGTACCATCAAAGTCGGCCAAAGGGTAAGGTGAGGGAGAACCTATCGACGGTCTAACAGAAACCATACACTAGATTGAGCACTTGACATTGGAAGATCGGAGCCGGAAACACCAAGACATAGGGCACACCAAAAGGACCATGAAGGCAGCCCGCGGGTGACGAATGTTGAAGAGGGACAAGAAGAGGATTGCAACATGTTCGAGAGTGCAGGGAACACACCGAAATGTACGAATCAAAACTCTCCAAACAAGTTATCATCACAGAATATGCATCGGAGAGGTAAGATGGTGACTCCAGCAAGTCCAAATGTGTAGCGGCAGAAACTCTCGAAGTTCATGGGAAATGGGTCGAAGGACCCTCTATGACATTGTTAAACTTGTGAAACAATCTAGGGAGCGGATGGTCAGGATGACTAAGCATATTGGCTGAGAGTATTTCCAACGACTCTCAGAGGCAACAATCAATTGGTATACAAAATTAGATGTAGCACACAAAGCCACATGGGATGCATTGAAAAGAGCATTCCAAGAAGAATTCAAACTTCTGAGACAACAATGTAATCACAGCAGAGATATACAACACGAAGTAGGGAAAACATGAAACCGTACGAGCCTATAATCGTAAGCTGAAGAAGTTACTAGTGAAATTAGAAATCCAACCAGCTGATGGACTAAAGAAAAGATGGTTATTGAAAGATTGATTCGTTCATTGAGGAAGAAAATGAAATTAGTGCCTCTGTCATTGTACATTGAAGCCTACAATTGGGTAATGGACATAGAAAGTGAAGATAAAATGTCCTCACGTAGTAAAAGAAAAATAGAGGAAGATGGAAGTTTGGATGACAATGGTGAGGATGAATCAAGAACGGTACAAGCACTCCGGAGGGACATGCTCCAAATGATGAAAGAATTAAAGGCGAGGAAGGAAACCAACAAAGAAACTAACAAATTATGGTGTACTGAGTGCAAAATTGAGGGGCACACAAAAGGTAATTGTCCTAAAAAGATGTTTTGTGAGATTTGCCAAGTTTTGGGTCATTCAATAAAGGAGTGCCCATACAATTTGAAGACGAGTACACAAGTACTCTTTATGCAAGGAGAGGAGTCCACTCCACAGAATGCATCTTCAAGCAGTTATCGAAATCAAAGAGGATGAAGCCAAATACAATATGACCCTAGAGGACGCCCTATCATACAATATCGAGAATGTAGCGAATGGGGCACTTTGTGAGAGACTGCCAGAACAAGCAAAACAAAGTGAAATTACTGTGCAAATGGTGTGGACCAAGTGACCACGACGACAACGATTGCTTGAAACAGAAAGGTATCAACATGTTGGAAGTGGAGGACGAGGAAGTTCTGGCAATTACCAGAGCACAAACAAAGAAGGCAGTTTATCCAGATCCTTGTACAGAGAAGGAAAGACTTCAAGAGGCCAAAGCGGAAGTAGAACAAGCCATGGCTAAGGAAAGGATAACCTCCAATGAAGCAGCAAGTACGTCATTGCAATCAAAGTCGACAAAGAACATCGTACAACAGATGTTGCAAACAACCACACCTATCAAGGTAACAAACCTTCTATAGACGATGTCACAACTGAGAGTGGCAATCACGAACATAGCCAATGACAGTCAAGTTTGATCGAGAAGCACAAGCGAGGACGTAGCAATACCACGAACTAAAGGTAAACAAGAACCCAATCCAATGGTAGTCATGGTGAACATCGAGAGGAAGACAACCATCATACAAATGGACAGCTTGGGAAAGACACAAACACCATCATTGATGGAGGCTCGAGAGTCAACGTACTATCGAAGGAGACCTGAAAGTGTCTTGGGAAACCAACTCTCTAGCCACCGACATTCCAATTGGTGAGCATCAACCAGCATGGCATCAAGCTATTGGGAACGCTAATGGCGCAAAAGGTGACAATCGGGACAACCATTTTTCCTGAACTTTGTCATCATCCTACTACAAAAGAAGGCGTACGAGGGCAGAGAGTGGCTGATTGCAGCCAAGGCGCACCACAACTGGGAACGGAACACACTCTCCATCGAGAGTGGCAGGACGAAGTACATTATCAACCTAAAGAATCAAGCGGTGAGCGAAGAACTAGCATCGTTTGAGTCAAAATTCGAAGGAGAATTAGAGGTAGACGAAGGAAGAAAATTCATGGAACCAAACAACGAAGGAATTTTGGAGTTACAGTAATGTTTCGATGATGAAACAAATTCTCTTTGTGGCCTATTTCAATGGAAAATGGAGGACTATGAGGTATTTCCATCGACTTGTAATTTTCTTGAAGCTACGACTCTTAGTGAAGAGCAACCGATGAAAACTGATATTGAAAATTTGGATAGTTAATGTACGCGAGATACAATCTATGGTTGGCAAAAGGCAACAGTTGTAGTGGATGTATCTAACATTGTAAAAGAATGCAAAATAACAGAGAGTACATCTCAAAGTACAAAAAGCAAAATATTAAATCTGGAATGCACAAATGTTGGACAAGACAAATCAACTTCACAAAAAAATTGCAGAAAAAGAAAAAGAAAATTAGAAAATAAAGAAACAGAGGAAAGGAAGAGGCAAAAATATTATTCGGCAAGTGAAGGAGAAAATATAAAAAAAATTTTGATGACAATTATTAAAATACCAAAAAGGAGAAAAATCAAAGGAAAAAAATTAAAAAAGAAAAATTAATAAAAAATTGAGCAAAGGAAAAAAATTAAAAAATTCAATCAGAGTACCAAGTCGTATGACATATAGGAAAAAATAAAGTCGTACGACTTGGGAGGCAAATATCTTATTTTTGCAAAGCCAAAGGAAATCCTAGTGAACGGTTTAGGAAGGAGGTAATTGTACGAGGTTTACAGTAGAGCCCATACGGATCTCATAGCGGGCAAATAGTCATTAGGAAGACCGTACACCATATGGTAGAATCAGTGAACCAAGATGTATGGGATACATTGCACAGGAAAGTTGAGACTGTACGGTTGTCACACTGCAAGGTTTGGAGAAGACAACATACCATACAACAAAATTCAATCATACGAGGGGTGCATGCAAAACATACAATCGTACACAAAAGTGATCCTCACTCACCCGTATGGCAAAGAGAGAGTACAGACAGAAGGTGAAAGAATACAAACGCCGTACGAGAGGAGGTATGAAAGGCATCGGGAGAAGTTCGTACGTCAAGGAGAAGGCTGCAATGTACCATACGACGTGGCATAGGGAAGGAATGCAAGATTATTGATTCCATCGTACGACAAGCTATTCCACATTATTACACCCTACGGAAGATAACAACTAAGAATGCTAGAGTATGAGGAACTCAAACGGTACAACAAAAATAGGAGCGGTAGTACAGAGGCGGCACAATTGCATAGTACGAAGAAGAGTATGGATTGGGATGGCATGATGGAAGTTCCTCACAGTACACCTGATCATTGATTGCATGGTACGAAGTTCTAGAGGGTACATATCCGCACGGCCTAGCAGGAGAGTAAAACAATTGAAAGTTTATGTATAGTCAGAGAGGGTGAATAATACCGTACCATTCACCAAGTCTTTAAATAGTGCAAAATCTTTATTTTTTAGCTCTGTCAGCATTATTTTTGGTCTCTTAAAAATTCATGAAAATGAGGTTCATCATAGAGTTATTGGACCCTGCAAGGGGCCCTGCTCCTCGACCTTGCTAGGGGCGCTACCCCCAAACCCCCACAAGGGGCGCTGCCCCTTGACCCTATTGGGGGCATTGCCCCTAAATCCCCATCACATTCATTGCCCAATACAGTTGAAGTTCGAGTTTGCAAAATACACTCCCAAGCTTGTCTACAGGTCCTTATCCACAATATCATCATCAATTTGGCACATCTTCTCTAATGTTACTTGATGTTTACTTGTCATCTAGAAGACGATTTTTCTTTTGGAGGGGAGGATGTAGTCGGTGTACAATGTCTATTATTATACTTTGGTAATATTGGTTAACCGACTATGTATTAATTGTTTGTATTAATTAGTTGTCGGTTGTGGGTAGTTATAAGCATTGGTTCATTGATGGTTGTGTTCTTCTTGGCAATCGTCGGGTCCTTTAAATACATTATGTATCATCAAGGAGAGTGGTATGATCTAGTCGGGTCAACTCTAATCCTTGGCTGACCATCTTTGGTCTTCTTCTGTAACAATTTCATGAGCAAATAAAGATATATTTTACGCATGCATCTTGTACGTTTTGTCATCCTTATTATTAATTCATGTATTTAATTTATCAAAGAGAGCAACAAACAAACTTTACACTATATAATAATATATACTGACTTTAACCAAAACATTATTTCTTAACATCTCCAAAGCAGTTTGCAAAAACTATTCATTCTTAGAGAAGCTTCTTAAACAAGCAGGTCCTTCCATTTAACAAAGTATTTCAAGATTATTAAAGAATCAAGTCGTTTGATGTAGCTTTCAAGGATGTCTTCCAGTTCAAGGTTCGCTCTCATAAATATGAGGCAACTCCTTTTTGTATGGTAGGGTTTTGTCCAATTATATTCTTGAAACATGATCTTTGAGAAATATTTTTGATTTGTTTAAGTAGGATGTAGGTAAAAAGCATAAGCCACCAATTATCTTTTTCTTAACACCTTATAAGTTCCATAAAAAATTTCTATTAGTTTCTTACAACCTATTATCTTAATACATGTTCGTAGGTTGAAAACGGAACATACACGATCTCCTAATACAAACTCCCATTCTCTTCTACTCCACTAGTTGCTTTATCATATTTAAGTCACTTAAAGATTATGCCTGAGTATCAGAGAATATCCTGTGTTTCAGTCATATCCAAGAGCCTGTTTTTGAAACTGCTAAGAAGTTAGCTCTGAACGATTGGTGGCTCATATCCATGTAAGGTTGGAAAAGACATGTCAAGCTTGTATAAGTGGTATGTTGCCACCATTCTACAAAAGGAATTTTTCCATACCAGAATCCTTGTTTACTTTAATGGAGCATCAAATGTTTAATGGAATTTATAATAATAATCTTCATAAACTTTGAGTCACAATCATCAATAATCTTTTGAAGAACATCATGTATTCTTTGTTACTCTAATGGAAGAGTTCACAATGGCTCAGTATTCACTCCCCTGGTAACTCCACAAGCATGAGCATACTTAATTAATTTGTGAATAAACACTCAGATGGGGTCCTTTCCAACTGATTCATGGACAGCAATGAAATCCATCAAAAACTTCCCCACCAATAACCCAGGAATTTAACTCTCTTTATCTCTTTGGCATACTGGGCTCAAAATTTATGTGTAACTTTCTTCAAATCTTTTCAATAAAAAGAATTTTTTATTGTTACTATGTTCTAAAGACTCCCAAATGACCAGCTGAGACCACAAGTCCTTAGAAGAATATCATCCTTTGAGTTTGGATTTGGAGCTGAAATATAATCTATAAATATTAAGTACAAGTAGAGAGAATGAATTATACCATTCCCATACCAGAAAATTGGCGATGAGTAATTGAAAGAAATTTAGAAATATCATTGAGATTCTGCCTGCAAACCAATAGGAGTAAAATCCTTGTGTTACTTAAAATTTAGACTTATATTACATTACTTTAACATAACTGTTTTTCTTGGATTGTATATTTTTCCATTTTCATAGTCACAATTTTCAACCCTTAGAGATCCTTGCTGTGACCATTTCTGGGTTGGTTTAACAATTTTTTATCTTGGCAATTAATAGCTGATCAAATTATGATAATTAAAAAAAGACACACTTTAATTTTTTAAATAATAAAAACACAAACTGATTCTGGTACAATATTGACCACAAAAACAACTAAGATCCCCGGTGCAGGGCACAAAGGCAAAGGTAACACTTGCACATAAATGAAAATACCTCTGCTTCCTTGAGAACTTAGCCACAGCCCGCCACTCCCACCATTGCCTAACTTCCCCCTCTCATGAATAGAGGTTCTCTGAGTTGTAGGGCTGTCATGTGGCGAACTCAATGGAGAAACAGAGGTTGCCTCTGAAGATGTATCCGTTACATGGTGATCGGCATGAGATTCTGCCTCTGCATGATTCAGTATAGTGCCAGATGTAGATAGTGATACAGATCCTCGAGTTGGCTTACCTGCACAAATTGTTCATTGATAGGACAGAAGCTAAGATTCTGGAATTGCCAAGGAAAGTAAAACAATGAACACATCATAAATCAAACCTGAAGCTGATATATATAGTAGCACTGCATTATCAGCTGGAAGCTCTTCACAAATCGTGGCTAATACCTGCACATGTCTAAAAGTCATTCATTCGACACTAGATAAGAGTTTCTTCAATGCAAAGTATTATCCCATTTAATTATGTGTGAAAGTATAAATGTTAAACAAGAAGTAATGAGCCCACATACTACTTTCTCCATTCTATCACTAGAAATAAACAAACATAAATTTAAAATCATGTTGCATTTGATCAGAACATAAAATTAACCACAATCAGATATTCATATTACCATATACCATAAGTTATTACTGTCCAACTAATCTAAATGCTAAACACTAAGTAATGGGCCCATCACACGCTGCTGCTTTCTTCATTTTATTCCATCCTTTCTACTATCAGAATATGCAAAATAAATTGAAAATCATGCAACACTCAATCTGAATATAATATTAACCTCAGATAGAAACTACATTCTTTGCAGTTTCTGTACATCAGAAACTATTTTCTGTCCAATTAAAATCAAGATATAACTGAAACGGACCCAGATTCCAAAGCAAAGAATTGCAGTGGCATTATGTCAATTTCTGCAGAGAGAGATATGCTGAAACTTAACATACCACTTGATGCCCAGATGGCTTACAAGTTACAAATATAATAACTAACAGAAATCAACAGGAAAATTTTATGTAAACCTAAATCCAAAGGCATAGGTCGCTAAAAGAATGCAACTATAGATAATTGTGGAGGATGATTTGAATACTTGCAGTCTACACAGACAACTGCTTCATAAGCTATTCATGACATTCAAGATTGATATCTGTTATTCAAAATGCAAAGTTGCATAAAATTTGTAGATATTCATTTTGATCAAAACCATGCTAAGTTACAGAATCGGTATCAAGGATGGGTACAGTACACTGGTACACAATTATTTTTTGAGAGGGATTGGGTACGTTTGGATACATCCACACAAAAAAAATATAAAAAATCATAAATATGTATATTTACAGCCTAAAAACAATAATTAAATTCAGAATACTGTTTACTGCTCTATCTAATAAAACTAATATTCGAATTAATAACAGAAATAACAATGCATACCAGACAGAGGGAGAGGAGTAAAAGTAAATCTTTATTCACACCTAAAGTTATTATAGAAGTAGACTAAAGATGGCCAACCAAGGATCAAACTGGATTGGACTAGATCATCCCCCTTTCCTTGATGATACAAAATCTATTTAAAGGACCCAACAGTTGCCAAGACAAACACAACTATTGACTAACCGATTCTTATAACTACCAAAAAGCTGACAAACAATTATTATATAGTTGGATAACCCATATTATCGAAACATAATAATATTATAATAGTCATCATACACTAACTATGTCATCCCGTTGAAAGAAAAAGAAAAAGTCGTCTTCCAAACGAAAAAAAAAAGCATCAACTAACATTAGGTAAGGTGTGCCAAACTGGTAACAATGCTATAAAAGAAATGCAAACCAGAAAGTACACAAGGAGTATACGTAGAACCAACACCTCCCAAACACATGTCAGTAGACGGAGAATGCTGATAACCAACCAACCAAGGAACCCAATCTGACTACACACTGAAGTCTGAAATTTCTTCACCCAATCCATTATTGAACCCAGGTGATACTGTAAACACTGCAAAATCATCCCATCAAGAAAATCCACTATAGTACTCCCTAAGACCCAGTAAGTGCCTTCTCTCAATTCACCAACTTTATTGTTTTCAAAAGTATAGGCTCAGGAAGAAATAATCATGAAGTGTTGTAGAGTTGTTGTAGAAGAGCTACCTATTGTTGCAACAAGAGACACAAAATGTACATAAAAATTTATAGAATGGGTTGTCTCAATAATACTATTTCCTATAGGTAATCATACAATATTATGAAGAAGATGAACAAACCATACTTCATCAGGAATCCAAAATGTACATAGAAATAATTTAATACCACCCACCTCTTGTACAACACAAATGGTAAATGTAGATGTAAAATAAAATAAAAATTGAAGTCATACACAATGTAAAATTCCTTGCAGCTGTTCTAAGATTAGAGCTAAGGGTAATAAACCATCCCATATTGTGCCTGTTGTACTATGCAAAAAGACTATAATTTTTATTGTATTCATCTAACCATACAATGGTGCAAAGAATAAATGAAGGTCGTACAACAAGAAAGATGGAGTTTATTATTACTTTGTACAATACAATTAAGAAATAAGTTGAATAATTTGACTATACAATGGAAAATTTATGAATTTTTTACCTTGTAAATTTGTACGATTGAAATAAAGTGTTGTATGGTTGGAACATTTAATTTTTTAATTTCTTGTCTCCTTTTAATTTTTCCCTTATTTTCTTTCTTTTCCATCATTATTTTTGGGGCCCTCATTTTTTTTGTTTGATTTATACAGCAGTTTTTCTTTTTTCGTAATTTTCCTATGAAGTTGATTTGACTTGACAACACTCCAAAGAAAATATTTTAATATTATTTTTTATTCTTTTGTTTGGTAAATTGCAACCTTGCGAGTTCCTCCCATTTGTATTAATCATAAAATTTACAAAGTCTATACATAAGGGCTGCAAAAAATATGACAGCCCATAAAACAGCCAAGACAAACACAAAACCCTAGCTACAACATTCTTCCATCCTACCTTCTATTACTAACAGCAAAAAACAAAAAGAGAATAACTAATACTATTCTATTGCAATGGTGGGAGACGAAGAAAACTGCTACTTAATCCCCCAAGCATTCACAGGCGAACTCAATCAGCCATTCCACACCATCTGTGTCCACTAGTCCCAACACTTTCTTTAGGAAGTTGGCCCCCATGGTAGCCTTACAACGCCACTATATCACTGAGGTTGAACGGGAGGAGGAGATGAATGGGAACCAATCCACCATGTCCCCACTGGCCAAGAGTCTATGGAAGTCAGAAGGGAGAGGAACTGCCATGCCAAACCGCACCACATCCAACACCTCATCCAAGCCTCCTAGGAACTACTTCTTGACCAACACCATAGCCATGCTCTTCACTGTGTTTTTTAGTTCCCCAAGATCTAGGAGAGAAGCCACAAACATTGAGATGTCTGTATTTTCCTTATATTTGTGCTCTAACTTTGAGAATTCATCTCCCAAAACCCATTGTATTGCAAACAGAATTAGGCCATGATGTGTCTTGAAGATGCACTATAAACACTTTTCTGATACTAGCCTCATGAAAGCCATTTATCACTGGGAGCAAACCAAACAGATAGGGGTATCCATGGAGCAATGACAAAGTTTAGAAATGGGAGAAAAATTATGCAAATTTTCAACCCCTTTGAAATAGGCGAGGCACAAACGAATTCACACAAACTGAGGTGGTGAGAAGTATCAGTCATGACTGTTTCATTATGATCTTCCACACAAATTGACACATTTGCTAGTGAACAACTCATCATTGGGACAAACTAATTATTAAGTGTTGAGTCCTTACCTACTCTAGTTGATTACCACATGCGCTTCAGAAATTTGGATATGTCCACAACCGACTCCACATCCCTGTCGATTGTTGAGTTGGCAAGTTTGTCTGCTTCGACGTTCGCTTCCCTATACACATGATTAATGAAATAGACTTCCACGTTTGAGAGAAGGAAAAGCGCAAAGTTAAGAAAGGAATTTAGTTTCCAGCTGTGTAGTTTCTTAGATCTAATTGCATTGACAACAATAGTGAAATCACCTTTGATCTCAAACTTGAACAAATACATCCAGCCCTGGACTTCCCAAGGTTTCCTTTGGAAGCAAAATTGAAATTTAATTTATACCACCCTCCTAAGGCAGCTTCCATTTTTCCTCCAAACATTTTTTCTGAGATTCAACTCCCCAAACCCCATTAACGAGGGAGATTTTTTATTTTTTACTCTAAGATGTGCCTTCATAAATTTTGCAATCTTCAATAAAATCAGTTGCCTCAGCTAAGGCTGAAACAGTTGTCTTTTGCTAATCTTGTACCATGCCCAACAAAAATGAATTGTCCAACTTGTCAATGTCGTTTTTCATCTACTACTCTTCACTAATATTTGTAGTTTCAGTAAAATTACAATTTGAAGAAAATACATCATAGTCCTCCATTTGTCATAGAGGCAGCCAAAAGAATTTGTTTCATCCTCCAAATTGTAATGTCCCCTTTTGGGATCACCTTATATTTTTCCCTGAAATCACAATGCCAAATGAAACCAATAGCAGATTATAGTTAAAGATATAATTCCTACCTAAAATTGGGATGATGTAAGTCTGGTAATGGAAACTACAACAATGTTGGATGAATATGACAGACGATATCCATGAAATACATTTAATTCTAAGTCTAAGAAGGATTATATATATCAATATAACAAGCCCCAAGGACTATGTGGGCTCAACCATAATGAGGAGGACATGATGAGGTGCCCCAAGCATCCTCTACCCTAGGCCCAACAGCAGGACCTTATCCTCTGTGGCCTCATGTGGTCCTTAACCGATGGTCCTTAACCATCATCATGAGGTGGTGTACCTAGTGAGGGCTTTACACCATTCTCCTCCGTCATGCCAAACCCTCCTCTTATGATTGAAGGCTCTTCTTTATTTACTTCAACAATTGATTCAAGTGGGGATAGTAGGGAATGCAATAGGGTGTCCTTGATCCTCAACCCTAGCCTCATGTGGTCCTTAACCGATGGTCCTTAACCATCATCATGAGGTGCCATACCTAGTGAGGAATTATTCACAGTTCCCCCTCCTTGTATAATAGGGTGTCCTTGATCCTCAAACCTAGGCCCAAGGATAGGACCTTATCCTCCTTGGCCTCATGTGGCCCTTAACCGATGGTCCTTAACCATCATCATGAGGTGGCATTCCTAGTGAGGAATCATCCACAGTTCTCCCTTCTAGCATTCATGCCTCATCCCTTCGTGACCAATTATTGCCAAACCAGAATCATATCACTGTTCATAATATCAGTAAATATATGCTACATAATATGATATTATATGGTGTCTAATTTGTACAATTATATTGTAATGTCCCCATTAAAAAGATAAGTATTAATCTTTAAAGCAATTTATTTCTTTCAATATTAATGTTTAGTTGGTAAATTTATCAAAGATATAAACTATATATTTAAATACATTTAATACATTCTAATCATATATTAAACAAATCGAACTAAAAGCATTTATCATTAGAAAGACACTAATCGAATATTTTCTGAGACAGATTAATGGGAAGAGGTGTGATCATTCACCAAAGAAGATCGATTGGAAAGAGTCGTGATCTTTCACCAAAGAAAGATATTTAGAAAGAGTGGTTGGAGATCATGAGAGATAAAAAAAAAGGAGAAGCAGGAAAGTAACGCCCAGATCACACCACCATTTGCACGGGAAAGACCAAGAAGCCAGAAGCTACGTCTCAGCAAGTCGATATTTGCGGACCCGAGAAACTCACTCAAAGGCATGAACAGACCACGAGCCACACAGAAGGAGAAGAATTGGTGACCAATCAACATTGAGATAGGCGTCATTACTTCTAAATCAATATATCAGACTACAGAACCAATACCCTCCCAGAGATTGATCGGTGTTTGAATAAAACGTCAAGGTTCCATTCTAGAATTCAAGATATTGCTACTTGGCATACGGACTGTCATACCATTTATTAAATTCTTAAAATATAAGCTATTTATCAGATATTGCCGCCTTGCATACTGGAGTTTATATTGATTCAAGAATTAGAGAAGGTAGATTAACTGATTACATAAGAGAACATACCGGAACATCACATATAAACCTACATTTATCTGATAAATAAGCATAAAACAACTATCTCTGCATACCACAGGAATTGATTATGCTGTTACTCTGATTGAATCTGTTGTATATGTATAAGATGCTATGTTGTTGATCGATTACTTCTGTTGTATGCCTTAATTAGTATAAATATCCAGATCTGCTCTTATCATTCAGAAGATATCATTAGTGTAGATCAAACAAATAAGAATCTATTATCCATACTTATATTAAAGAGTCATAATTACTTATAAGGCTCAATAATTGATGCAAGCATCATTATTGCATAATCGTATATAATTCACATATATAAATATCCTATATATATATTATATATGTGTGTGTATATGTAATTATATTTAACTTACTCCCCTTATTGATTTATCTTCATTTATCTTCCATTGAACTATCTTCTTCTTCATACATACTTTCCCTATCAGACTTCTTATTTCTTCTTTCCAAACCTGAGTATATCATATTAATAAAGCTACTGCTATGCTCAGGAAATATTCCTATTTCTGTCTTTATTTGCTGTTAATATATCTGTGTTTAAATCTGATTATATTCCATTCTGTTGCCTTTCTGACTGCAGATCCTTATTTATTTTTGAATGCCATTCCTTATATATTTCTGCTGCTGTAGACGTCCATGACTATATCTGCTGATGTAATCAGACTTCTAATTAATTATCCTTATCCTAAATCTGCATATATCCTCAAGTCTGCTGATGTTTGTATAATTGTTACCTTCCAGATCTTCCTTTAATCTATCTCCAATTTCTCTTGCTTAAATACCCCATCACACTTTATGAAGGGAGGCATTTCTTACAAGATGGGATGACTTTGACAAGAGACATGTCCCTATTTATATGGAGGTGCACTTTACGTATGGATCTCTTCATTTTATGGAGTCCTTTATTAACAAGGAGTAATATTTATTCATCACTGCCCATTATATTCATTGTTAATTGCTGTATTTAAATAGGCTAATTGTCTTGGGCGATTAAGAGAGTATGGTCAGACCTTTTTAAAAGTCTAGTGCTGCTGTCCTGATTCTAATTGCTGCCCTTTGTGGGGCCCTCAATTATAATTACTTTTCAATATGCATTATAAATTGGATATATTTATTTTATATTAGTTATATATATTTATATTTTAATATTTATAGTATGATTGTAGGTATAATAATATATGAATTGTTAATATTTATATTTTTAATATTTATTATTTTGCTATTCATTTTATTTATTTATGAGTATTTCAATGGTTTATATTTTAGTGGTGTAATTTCAGGGTCATGACACAAATATGACTAATATTCCAAAATCCCTTCATCATTCGGTTCCATCAAATCATGAGCCTGCTTCTCCATCCATTCTTCTTCAAAGTCCAAATCTAATGAATCCGACGAAGTTGCTTCCTAACTTATTGCTTGGTGTTTCAAATCAATTGTGTATTTTCAACTCTTGTTTTCAATGGAGATTGTGTTCTTTTTCCAACTATGGTTGGCTTTGGTTGTTACCAACCAACCCCAACCTAGCAATGTGTTCTACACTTTCTTTCATAATGAAATGACCACAAAATGGAACAAAAATACTTGGATTCCAATAATTTCCATTTGGCCCATCAAAACTAGAAGTACCTTAATACCTTGTCAATCTACACCCACCAATTGAAAAGTTGGGTGCCAGATGGTCAACTTAACCAAACTTCTCCAAGTGTCTTCCAAAAGTACGTTCACACCAAACTTGCCATCAACAATTGTATTGGTGAGGTTCTTTTCAAGGATATCCATACTTAACACTGCTAGTTTCTTAGTCATGTTAACTGTTAATAACATTAGATCAATCACCTGGTCACTTGACAATAGAGGTTCAATTAGTGGGTCTTCATTCTCTCCAAATTCCAAATGGGCCGCAACATGCACCATCTCATTCTTCCTCGATACAACATTAGTCATAGCATTTCAGAGTTCAAGAATACTTTGTCATAAATCCACTACTTTAATTGGTATGATAGTTTGAAATACTTGCAATATTTTTCTCAAATTGTAATTGATTTGTTATTGTACATGCATTTGCATTTGAGTGGCATTGTTTCTTATCCATAGCCTGCTCTACTTCGGCTCTTGCTTCATGAAATCTTTCTAGTTTTGTACATGGGTTTAGGCACATAGCCTTCTTTGCTTGGGCTCAAGTAATGACCAATACTTCATTATGCTTTTCAACATCAATCATGTTGATGTTGGCTTTTTGTTTTGAACATCTGATGTCTTCATGGTCTCCAGGTCCGCACCATTCACACAATAGTTGCAATTTGTCTTGCTTGTTTTGGTAGTCTCTCACAAGTGTCCCCACTCATTACATTGTTGGCACTGTATGATCGAATGTTCTTTGGGATCGTATTGTAGTTGACTTCGACCTCCTCTTTGATTTCAACAACTATTTGGAGACGCATTACATGGCACCGATGGAGTGGACTTCTCTCCCTGTGTAAAGAGTACTTGTCTACTCCTAGTCTTCAAATTATAAGGTCACTCTTTTATTAAATGATCCATAACTTGGAAAATCTCACACAACATTTTTCTAGACAGTTACCTTTGGTGTGACGTTTACTATTTTGTTCAATAAAACATAGTTCATTAGTTTCTTTGTTGGTTTCTTTTTCGACCTTCAATTGTTTCATCATCTGGAGCATGTCCCTACTGAGTGCTTGTCTTGTTCTTGATTCACTGTCGACGTTGTCATCCAAACTTCCATCTTCCTCTATTTTTCATTCACCACAGGAGCCTCACATTTTGTCTTCACTTTCTATGTCCACTCGATTGTAGGCTTCTACATAGCAAGAGGGTGGTACTAGATCTTTTTTTGTAATGATAGTATTAGACCTTCAACAAACCATCTTTTCTTGAGTCTGTCAACTAATTCTTTTTCTAACTTTACAAGGAGTTATTTAAGTCTACGATTATAAGCTCATAGGTTTTCATTCTTATCTTGACTTGTATTTTAAATCTCTACTACTACTTTATAAATTTATTATCATCTTGAAGCAACTTAAACTTTTCCTCAAAGGCCTTCTATAATCTCTCCCATGTGTTTTGGGAGACTTGGTCAATTTCTATATTCCAATCACTTACTACACCTCACAAGGTGGCTAGAAAAGATCGTAACCAAATTGCTTTATCATCTTGCCCATTTGTTGTGTAGATTGTTTCACAACTCTTACAATGCCTAATGGGATCCTCTAATCCATTGCCTGTAAACTTGGAGTAGCTTTAGCTTTTCTCCACTAAAGCTACTCCACTAAGGCCTACCATGGTTTTGTTCTAATTCAAACCTAGTGCATACGACCTACTTGCTAGGGAGTTTTGATTCAAACATCTCGATGCTTCTCTTACATTCTCAACCATGTGGGAATGCTCCACTCTTCCTGCAACTTCGATGTTCCACACACTTGTTTCGCCTTCATATTTTATTTTATAGACCCTTCACTTAGTTGGTTCTCCTTCGATTGACAACCCTTCAATGCCCTCAAGGTTACTCTCATATGCTTCTATAAAGGAATCTAACTCCATCTCCCAACTTCCCTTGCCTAGAGAAGGTCGTCTTGACTTTTCAACTTGATCTACGAGATCAATCCATGCCTCGTCTAGCAATGGAAGGTACCTTGCAATCTCCTCCCACTCTATATTCATGTAATTATTTGTAATGGAAATGTGTTGTCTCTCCCAACTACAACTCCTACTCACACTCCGACTTTGACTTCTACTTTGCAATTGACTTCAACTTCAATGATTTCTTAGTCTTCTACATTCTCTTTCTTTTACCAATCTTAAAGATCATTTGATCTCTTGATCTTGACCACATGGTCTCTTCCCACCTTTATTGGGGTCTAAGGGCATGAATCTCTTATATTGGACCCAATTTCTTTCAAGGCAACAACGCCAATGTTTACTACTCAATCTAATAAAACTAATACTTAAATTCATAACAGAAATAACAATGCATACCAAAGAAAGGAGTAAAAATATCTTTATTCACACATGAAATTATTATAGAAGTAGACCAAACATGTTCGTACCAGAGAAAGGAGTAAAAATATATCTTTATTCACACATGAAGTTATTACGGAAGTGTTGGCGTTTAAATTCGCACCTCTGGAATGCGTATTTGAAATGGACAGCTATGCACAGATAAACTGCTCTTCAAATTAGGAGGGGAAGCTCCCTCTTGCTGATGGTGTTGAAAGAAAGTAAACTAAAACTAAGTTGCCTATCTTTTTGATCAGCTTAGAGCACAAGGTTTATTAAACACAAACGCCGCAGCTGAGATTTTCTGTTTTAAAACTTCAACTATGACTAACTTAAACTAAAGACGTTTCTGGCTTCTCAAGTAATAGCAGAGCAAGAGAAGCTAGAAATTAACAAGGTAGATTTTCTGACAGAATACTTCAATAATCTCTCTTTCAACGAACACCTACACACTTCACTGTAAGTTGAAATAAATATCATAAAAGTAGAGCATAGATAACGGAAATTTGAGATTTTGGACCAAGGCAAAAGAGGCTCATGATTTTATTACTCAAATCTCTGGAACAAAGCTCACTTCTAACATGCCTGGAACAAGAAATTGCAACTAAAGAGGCTTGCAATCTTGCTCTTACACAATAGAAAACAGCAATCACACTAACTCCTTGTTGGCTAAAGAGGCTCAACAATTTGCTATCACAACACAATTGAACAATACTTGAGTAACAAATAGAAGGCACAATAGGCTCACTTTTGTTCTCACTAGCACAGTTAAAGAAACTAAATGAGCAAAGGCTCTTATTTATAGAAAGCAGAGGAGTAGGGCCCTAAAATCTCCTTGCTTTCAAATCTAGGGCTTGCTCAGCAAGCAGAGCTTTATTAAATCTAGAAAGAAGATAACATCTAAAACCACAAGAAACTGAGAAAAGCGGGAAGCCTATCTTCTTTCTCTTCTCAAAGAATGGATAAGGATCATTCCAAGAATGAAAGAAAGCGGGAAAGAAAGCTTCTAGAAGAAAGCCGCTTTAAAGAAGCTCGATCACATCCGCTAGAAAATTGGAGATTGTGTCAGGGTTCGGTGCATCTATGCCATCAATAGCAAAGCACCGCTTTTCAAGAATATCTTCAGCATCTGCAATAGATCTCAGGAAATCTTCGACCTCATTGGCCGCTTTCTCGAACCTTGCTGACATCATCGAAATATGACCTATCCTTCCGCCAACTGGACTGCAACTGTGAACAACACTCTGAAACTGATCTTGCACTTCCTCAAGCCCGACGTAAGAACCGTCTTCAAGACTGTACTGAGAAGGGATCTCTATGACGAATTCGCTGATGAAAAGAAGAGCTTCAACCACCCTTTGTCTGTAGGCGATGAATTCTTCGGATATCCTCTCATAGGTTTTAACTTTGAAAACATGACGCTCTCTCCAGGCAAGGATTTGTCTCTTGTGTTCTCTTGAAACTGCTGAACCGTAAGCCGTGTCTAAATCAGCAATGATGATCTCATGTCTCGGTTTTACTTCATGATGTGGGGTATGGCGTAAAACATCCAAGGTTGAAACTTGGTGGCATCTTCAGAGCCAGTTACCCTGTTGAGCAAAGTGATGATGATGGCAATCTCGTCCTTAAACTCTCCTCGCCCAACATTCTTTGGCAAAGTCTTATGTTTTTCTTTCATCCACCTCTGTGCAATCTTCTTACTATATTTATCTTTATGCATATTCCATATCCTTTCACATTCACCCTTTGAGAGAGTAACGCTTTCAAGCCATGGGGGAATGGAAAAACACTTCTCGATCATATCAACTTTAGACTACAAATCAATCCGCCATCGCCGACGGATCTCCCTAGTAGCCGGGTTGTAATGCTTAATGCAAGCGATTACGAACTCAAGGCTCTGAACTGATATAGGAATTGACGCTACTGCGAGGAGTCCAGAATGTCCTAGGTTCTTGATTGAGGTGTTGCCCGCCTCTCCAAGGCGTGTAGATCAAACACCGGCTTGATATGATGCAAGTCTATCTCGGCGGTTTTGATGTAATCATGATAGAGCTGATTCGGTCTTGAAAACATTGGGAGTGTACTCCATTTCATAAAACTTGAAGAATGACGTAAACTCGCCTTGGTTCTGACAAGTTTTGAGCGATTTCTATTTTTAGAATGCTGATTTTCTTGCTCCAACGGACAAATTTTTGAGAAATTTTTCTGAGATATGGGTTTTGCTACGAATTTCGATGAAGACAACGATCGTCCGTTTTCAAATTTTGAATTTTGCCTGAAAAAGCAACAAACCCTAATTCCTTCAATTTTCCCAAAAAAAAGCTGGCACCTGGGTTTTGTTCAGAACAAGATTAGAAATGGACCCAGTTGATTAGATTTGCAAAACCTTGATGGTTGATTGAAAAAGCAGCCAACCCTAGGTTTTGAAATTTTCTTGAAAAAAGTTGTTATATGGGTTATCTTCAGAAGACTGCTTGGAAAGGACCCAAATGGTTGAAATTTGAATGCACTGAAGTTTTTACTGACATGCAAAATAAAAGCTCTTGCTGCAACTTGATGAAGTTCTTGAAAAATTCTTCAGAAGATTGAGACAAAAAGACCCAGATGACTGAAAAAAGGAATGCCTTGGCCTTCTCCTTGAAAAATTTGATCTTCTAGATGACAAATCTTGAAAAAGCAAGAGTTTATGATTGCTGATTTGAAAAATCTGATGTAAAACCAGCAACTATGGATTCTTGAATCACAAAAATTCTTCAAACTTGCTGCTCCAACTTTCTCCTCTGGATGCTACCTGCAAAAATAATGAAAATAACATGAAAGAGAGGTGTAAAATAGACTTAGGGTTTTGTTTTTGATTTGCTTTCTTTTGCTTTTATTTTTCAAAACCCTAAACCTCAGCTTCATTGAACTTGGACGCCTCTTTTTCCTTGTGATTTTGAAACTTCTTTGAAAATCTTGGAAAATTTTCTACGGCATGAGAAGTTGGGCGCCCTTCTTGGCTGGGGGCGCCCACTTCACTCAGTGTTAGCCAAATTTTTAACATTTTCAACTTTCTTCATTTTGACCTCCAACTTTGCCTCTGATTTCCCGTTTGCAGATTGATTCGACAAGCAAGCTAAAGGTTTCACGGCGAAGCCTGACTGATTCTGAGAAAGATGTTCTGGAGGGACCTCTGGCGAAAGACTTCATCTTGACCTCCGAATTCATGGGAGCCTTTTCCTTCCAAGGGCGCCCATTTTACCCAGAGTTAGACATTTTCGTGATCTTCAAATTTCTTCATTGACTCCTCTTCTACAGATGATCTCGTCGAATCTGGATCTTCGAGCGTCGGATTGACTAATGGTTATGCTCATCGCGGAGCTGACAAAGAATAAGGAGGGGTCTTCTGGAAGAGACTTTGCCAAACAATGAATTTTATGCCCTCAAAAGTTTGGGCGCCCATTTTGGCTGGGGGCGCCCATGTTCACCAGACTTAGCTTATTTTCCACCTTTTTGTGTTTGCTTCTGAATCTTGGTTCTTAGCCCTCGTCAGACCCTCTGTTCAGTGCTTCATATCCGGCGACTGCGACCTCCGATCAACGTGCTGGATATCTCGTTGGAAAGCTGGATTGATTGCGAAGAGATCACGTTAGAGCTTCGTCTGCCAATTCCTCTGTTCGATACCCTACAAATTTGGGTGCCCTTCTTCACCAGGGGCGCCCAATCTTGCCAGACTTAGCCATTTTTATCTTTGACTTCCTTCAGAGCTTGAAACCTTCGTTTTGTACCTTCGACTTTGATTTGAATCTGCTGGAGATTGGACAGTCGGATGATCTGACGAAGGCAGGCGTGTCGAAGCTAACCGAAAGCTGAAGAGACTGAGCACTTTGACAAACCCTAATTGCTGTATTTGCCCATCCCAAAAGCTGGGCGCCCTTCTTCACCAGGGGCGCCCACTTTATCAAGACTTAGTCAATTTTTGATATTTTCTCATTTTCTCCTTCTGACATCAGTCTGGAATCTCCCTGTTCAGCTTTGAATTCCGGATGACTGGATCGCCTGATGACTACGCCGTTGAATTCGTTGCGGAGCTGACAGAGAACTGAGCAAGTTTGACTGGAGATACAAACCCTAATTTTGACATTTGATGCCCTAAAAAGATGGGAACCTTTCTTCGAAGACCTGGGCCGCCCAAAGTCACCATTGTTAGAAAATTTTATCATTTTTCAACTTCCTCTTCGTTCTCCGTGCTGGTTTATCATCTCGCCTTCTGTTGAAAGCTCTAAATGCTAAATCTGACGCCTAGCAGCTGACTGACCTCCATTAATGACCTTGGAGTTCCTGGTATGCTTCTGAAAAAGCAGAATAGACCTAGTAGGGCAAAACTGATCTTTTTTAGATTCTAACTGCACTAGCCTGATACAGACATATTTTTAGCCAATCAAAATCAGTTCGGAACTTGTCGGACCAACTTTCTATTTTTAGAAAGTTCTGCCAGTATCCATTTCTAAAGAAACCCAGAAAACGTTACTAATTTTAGAAAATTTCTAAAAATAGCAGTTTTCCTAAAATTTAGGGATGAAAAACTGAGATTTGGGTTTTGTAGGTTAAGATGCTCCGAGCAGACCCAGATCGTCAGATTTTGACATTTTTACGTTTTAACCCCTCATGCAAGACGTGCACACCCAAATTTTGACCTTTTTGACTGTTTTAACAAGACTTTTACTCATTTCTTCAAAATATCTAAGTGTGACAAAAAATTTAATTTTGGGGTACAATAGGAAGTAGACCAACGATGGCCAGCCAAGGATCAGATTGAATTGAACTAAATCATCTCTCTCTCTCTTTCCTTGACGATACAAAATCTATTTAAAGGATCCAACGGTTGCCAAGAGGAACACAATTATTGACTAACTGACTCTTATAACTAATCAAAACATAATAATAGTTATCGTACACTGACTAAAAAAACCACATATCATGCATATGATAAACAAAATTACAACAAATATTAAAAATATAAAATATAATATACTAATGTATAATGTATTTAAGATATCTAATATCATATATAAAACTAAAATCTTATAATAAGTATAAATTATAAATATCTATACAGAAAGCTAAACTACAACATATATGATGATATATATAGAACTAATATTATCATAAACATGGTAAAGAAAAGTTGTATAAATAGCATCGTAATATAAAGGGTGTTGTAACATAATATAATGATTGAACCCATGAAAATTTGCAATGATCTGCTTTATTATCCCCAAACCATGTCAGTTGCATCTAGATGAAATTGTTTCTGAAGTGAAAAGATGACCAATGACTGGCCCTTTTATTTCTCCCCACCTTGGTGGAAGTGAAATCACTTTTCCCTGCACTTTAGCAGATCTGAAGTGAGGGACAGACTGAACACTCATGACAGTATATTCCACCTTGGAAGCATTTCCTGCAACATGAAATAGGTAAATATGCCTTGTAAACTTTGCAGATATAGTGTTTGGCAACGGTTATTGAAGGTTGCATGGATCAAAGAGTGAACAAAAAATTCATTGAAAACCCCCGACTTTTGGCATTTTTCTGGATTCACCATGTCAACCTCAGAATCGCCTGGGTTCACTCTGCAACATTTCCAAATGATTCTGACTGCTATAAATTGAACACTGTGAGAACCCACAGTCAATTCCAAGCCATACCTGATTCTGGTATGGCTCATACCTGGAAACAGCCAATTCGACAACATAGAAACCAAGAATAACATATCATAATGAAATCTTTATATGCAGTTAGTTGGGAAAACAATGAAACAGTAGAAACTGCCGCCTTGTAAACAGGAATTTGTTGTCAATACAAGATCTTGACTGAACGAAGCTAGTGAATATAGACGAAGAATTGGAAGAAATAATCAAATAAGTCCACAATTGGCTTCTTAAATATGATCAGAAGCTTTCAGCAAACGGATAACTTATTAAAAATTGGGTGAATTTCAAGGTAAAAATAAATAAATTTACCTGATGCTAATTAGGATTATTTTCAAAAGCTATATTTTTTGAAATTTGAGTTCTGGCCCGCAATAAGCAGAAAAATATCTGCTTATCAGCAATATTCGATTCTCAGTTTACTGTTTCCTCCTAAATACTCAAGGTGTAGTAGTATTAGCAACCAAATAAAATCTTCATAGT
>VDFB02343928.1:0-204546 GCA_007258455.2 Sequoia sempervirens
TAATTAAGAAATTACACTTATGTGTGATGAGAGTAATCATCAATGAACATAAGCATGTACTTATAACCAAAAAATGGAGTGGGAAAGGACATAAGGTCACTATATACCAACTCCAATAAGCTATAATTAACTTCAACAAGAATAAAATTGACCAACTAAAGATAGAACAAATACTAGCACCACTAGAAAATGCTTGGAACCATCCTTTTATGATATCTCATTTGCAAAAAAATGATTCCATATGCTCAAGATACACCTAATTTCATAAAACATGTCCAAAAAGGGAAAAAAGGGAAATTAGGGGGCTAAAAAATTAGCCCCTAGTCACCAATGTGATTGCATATAGGAGCCATGGAAATCTCTAATAGTGGATGGGAGGTCCTCGGGAAGTGATAAAAAAATCACTAAAAAATATAGTTGATGATAAAAAAAAATTACAATCACCATTTTTAGTCATCGATGCTAGAAATAACCTTGCTAATATTAGCCTATGTGCAATAGTTTTAAGAAAAATTACACCATTAGGAAAATTGAAACCTATCACTATTTTCTTAAATCACCAAAAAATTGCATAATATGGCCAAATTTTTGACATAGACCTATGCAAAGAGCAATACAACATGGTATTGATCTATACAACTATATGAATTCCATACAAATATACAATTTTTTTCCTATGTTTTTGTAGCCTCCAAGAAAATGCCTCAAAATATTTTACCTCTAATTTTAACGTTTTTACAGTCAATATTAGGGTTTTTGGGCATTTTGGATACAACAATGAGGTTTATTTTTCTCTAGGATATACCATTTGAATGCTCAATATTGGATCTCTTAGAAAAATGACAGGGACACATAGATATAGAGCTTTGATACTATATTGGAGTTGATTCCTCAACCCTACAACTCCTAAAAATCACTCGCAATTAAACATCTAGATCACAAAAATAGAAAAAATAATAGATTTGTTGCAAAATCCTAAGAGTTCTATTGATACAAAAATAACATGAATCATAATACAATATATACAATGAGTTATCCTTGATAGAGGATAAATAAAACATAAATGAAGCCCTAAGTGATGGTTAAATTAGATCATGACATGTGTCCTAATCCTATGACTTGAGATGAAAAAACACATGACCTAAGTAAACTTAAGTATGCTAGTGTAAAAGGAACTTAATAATTAATTAGATAATTACCTTTTTACTCTAACAAAAATATCAACAAAAGGTAATGGCATTATAAAAGTTCTCTTACTTTTCTACTTACACAACTCACTAAGTAAAAAATTGACATTTAGTGCAAAGTTTTGAACGTATTTTTTAATTCTCTTAACATTCTAATGTTTATTACATTCTAGTTGGAAATATACAAAAGGAAAAAATACTAAACATTTACACATATCCACTATTTTTTGAGAGCTCAAATATTTGCTGTCATTTTTCTTAAAATTCTTTCAATTCCAAGTCATAGATTTCCCTAAACTTCACATTAATCTCATACATATATACATAGTAGTTTTATATATAGATATAAAATATATATGTATATACATACTCTATATATATACATAGAACTCAGTTTCACTTTTCACAACATATATAGACATAAAAATACTAAGGATTTCAAAGAGAAGTATGCATAAATTTCATAATAGTATATGCTACATATAAATAATATCATTTATAAAGTTCATATACATACTTTGCATACATAAATCTAGTCCCATTTCTAACAACATGCAAACTTATAAAACCACTAAGTGTTTCAAATACCACCAAAGTGCAACACTGAATAGAGAGCTATTAAAAACACACATGAAACACAAATATTTACATCAGTGGCATGGAAATAACAATTGTGTAGAATGATAAAACCCTAATCCTACCTAGAGTTTATTGGGTTATAAGTAGTCATCTTGTGGCTACCTTAAATCTTAAATAAGTTACAAAATAGCTATTATAAGATCATATATAGGTATTTAGATAAATTACATAGAATTCCATTCCACTTAACATAACATATAAAGACATAAAAGTGATAAGGCTTTCAAAGAGAAGCATGCATAAAATTCATAATAGTATACACTACATATAAATAATAACATCTATGAAGTTCATATACATGCTCTACATATATAAATCTAGTCCCATTTTTAACAACATGCAAACTTACAAAAGAAATAAGTGTTTCAAAGACCACCAAAGAGAATATAGAGCTACTAAAAACACATGTAACAAAAAGTATTTACAACACATACAAAAAGAACAATTGTGCATAATGATACACCCCTAATCCTATAGTGTATATTAGATTAAATGATTATATGGATTATGACTAACTTAACTCTTAAATAAGCTACATAATCATTATTATAATCTTATATAGGTATTTAGGTCATCCTATGGGTTATATTTAAGTATCAAAGTTAGCTTGGTGGAATCCAAGGCATAAAAATGGTATATATAATTTAGAGATTAGCTATTATGATCATGTTGAGTATTACATTCTTATTAAATACTATTTGAGGTATCCCCCTTAAAGTGGATTAGGAGGTTTCCCCCTTATTATTATCAAGTGTTTGCAACATATTTCGTATTATATTCTTCTAAATTGTGCAAATTGTTTCCTTGTATAGATACACAAAGCATCTCATTCTTGCAAATGAGAAATATTTAGTAGGTTGAACAATAGAAATCATACATCAATAGAATAATAGAAAAAAATTGTCATAAAAAGAATAAATATATAAAATAATAATAAATTTTCATCATGCAAAACCCTAAACCTACTCTCTCGACCAACCACAACTCTTGCACCATTATGAAAATAAAATTCTCACTCCAAATCAATCAAACTCCATGCAAAAAACAAAAACACAATCGTAAATAGACATAGGGAAAAATTACTCACATAAAAAAAATATCATGAGCCCAAAATAAAAAATTAAATACAAATAAAAAATGTACATAAATCACAAGGAAAGGGTATATTTTACCTTTGGTTGACTCTTTGTTGTTCAACTCTATGTGAGGGGGTTTTTTCTTTGTATCTATGTTTGTGTACATATTTTTTTCTCTATTTATGGCCTTCAAGCATAGCTTGTAAGGAAATACACTAGAGGACCATGCACATTGTCCCTATCTCACTTAACACTTTTAGCAAACCTAGAAACTAATTCACATCATTAAATTTTGTAAAACCATCTTTTTAAGTCTCTTGACATTCTAATGGTCATTATGTTATGCTTATCAATACATGGAAGTGCACTTGGTTTAGAAAATTGCAAAATTGGTAAACAACTAGAAATTGGCATGCAAAAAGCTCTCACATATAGTTAAACATGATAGGCTCAATGAAAACTACACACAATATTACACCATTTTTTTCCAGTCACATCTAAAAGACCAATGCCAACTACAACACTCAATAATATTCTTGTTTCATTTATTCTTTCTTGCATGCCCATAACCTGTGCCAATAACCCAACTTGAATTTTACATATCATGCTTTTGATAAACCCATTAAATATATATTCATTCATTAAATTATGGTAGCTTGAATATTTATCATCATTTTGTAGAGAAATTTATTAGATTTTTGTAAGGGTTTAATATTGTAGAGAAGGGGGATTCATTGCTCATGAGTCTCTTTATTCTCAAGAGAGTCCCAGGGAGTGAACTACCCTAAACTACCTCAAGGGATAAAGCTTAAGCAATGGAATAAGAGGCGAGAGTTCAAGAATCAGAGAGAGTAGATCACAAAGGTTTTCTGGACAGATTGACGAGCTCTCAGCCAAAGGACGGTATGTGGAACAAGGATGACAATGTGATGTGCTAGAGTTCGAGAGGCACACTGGTATCTCATATAAACTGAAACTTGAAATGATCACATAAAACAACAAAGTGACTACTAACAATCTGATTACTAAGAACTTCCAGAATGCAGGAAAGTAATAGAATATAATAGAACTAAAACAAAGTAAAGTAAACTAAGTAAAACATAAATGATAAAGTGAGAGAATAAGATCTATAGAAAATGCTCACAACAACCCAAGCAATGAAGCCTCCAACAAATGAATGTATTCAATACCTACACACATAAGACCAAGGAAAAATATTGGGGTTGTTTAGGAGCTTGCCATAGTCAAACCCTCATTTTGATGTTCCCACATCCATAGAAAACCAAATAGATAAAGAGATAAAGCAATACAAACACAATGAGTGATAAAAGCAAACCCTGCTCAAGGAGGAGAACCCATACCACAAGATAGGTAGATAGAAAGATAAATGGAAAAGATAGAAAAATGCGTAGAAAGGGGATGTGAGAAATCCCAAGATGCTCAAAGACACAAGATAAGAGAGATATCACCTGCAAGGCTTGAGGAAGCCAAGGAGAGAATGAGAGACAAAGACAACTGCAAGAGCCAAGAGCAATATTGAGCATTGTAAGAACATGAGAGTGTTATTGTAGCAAGTTGTAGAGTGTTGTGCAAGAAAGATAGCAAGAGCAAGATAAGAGAATGTCCAAGAGAGAATCCAAGAAGGAGCTAGAGAGATCCAAAAGATTTAATGAATTGAAAATATAACTTTTAAAGAGAGAATAGGAGGGAAAAGAAGTTTCCCAAGCCATTACAAGGTATCCTAGGCTGTTACCACCAAAAAAAGTAGCTAACAAGTGGCAAGGAACATGGAAGATAGATATTTGACTGTTGCAATGTCATGGGATGCTATCACAACATGTGGACATTTGCATGATGTGCTAGTGTCTAGACAAATCATGCCACGAAACAACGAGAACAAAGAAAGCACAAGGTTTGACGTAAAGATGATGTGCAAAGGTAGCTACTGAAAAGGGGTCCTGAGCATCCTGAGAGGGAGAAAGGCTGATGCAAGGGCTAAAATGAGCCTAAACAAATACTAAGGGAGTGGACACTAAAGCAAATGCAAAGATGTAAGTGAAATTGCAAGGGATGCAATTTTACGGTATTACATTTTGCCCCCACTTTAGCGAGCACATGAATCTACACGAATATGCACACTAACGGAAATATACTAAACATAAATAACATCATGATGGCAAAAGGATATTGTAGAGGAATTGTATAGCTCTTCAAACCAAAGAAGCATGCCCCTAGGTTGAAGACCTACAAAAAAAATGCATTAGATGAGAAAAATCCACACAAGACAACAAGGTTAGAACATAAAAATCCATTACATCAAGGGGTTAAGACATGGATATTTAAAATTAACATGGATAACACATACACACAGGCACATGAAAAACTAAAGGACTCGAGTCGCTGGCACTCCAGACAAGGCTAGATGGATTTATAGGTTCTCAGTCCTACAAATTTTGACATGTGTTCTATAGGTTCTTGGTCTTGTAGAATTTGAACAAAGGATCTACAGGTTCTTGTTCCAGTAGAGAGAATGATCTTGATCTAGGTTCTTGGTCTTGCAAAGGGAACACCATAGGTTCTCGGTCCTGTGGGGCTTGGCATGAAAGGAATCTATAGGTGCTCAGTCCTAAAGAGTTTGATGCGAAAGACCCTTAAAAGTTCTTGGTCCTGCAAGGAAAGCTTGATGAGGTGCTTGGTCCTGTTAGGAAATCTTGATGCAAAGGAGCTCTATAGGTTCTCGGTCCTATAAAGCAAGACTGATCAAATAATCCTGTGGTTGAACTATAAGCTGCATTGCAGGATGGACATAGAAAAGATAGGTCTAGTTAGGCTTTCCCCGAGCTAGATGTGAAGGTATAAGACAAGTCCAATTGGGCTTCCCCCAAGCTAGACACCAAGATATAAGATGTTTGACGCCAAGAGATAGTGACATCAAATATTAGATATTGCAAGACATTTGAGAATTATTTTGAGAAGAAGGATTTCAAAAGGGGGGTTCCTTCAACTAGGAACCCTTTAAGACACCAAGGGGCCCATTCAAAGGAACACTCCAATTGAAATAAAGAGAGAAGAGAGGGGGTCCTTAAGAAGGACACATGTATCTCCAGAATAAGTTATCACTGCCCCCAACATATAGGGGAGTAGAACCATGCAAGATACTATTATTTCACTACCACAGAAAGAGTATGGTTACACACAATAGCGTACATCCATGAATGACAATGAGAAAGTAAAGCTACAACTTCCACATAATGAGCATCAACAAAATAGAAGGGAGGTGTAAGAACCTCATGAAAAGATGCCTAGAATGGACAGGATAGAGGTAGACCTCAATATCACTTGTAATTTGAAGAAGAGGTAGGTGCATCAAAAAATAGATGAGTGATGACACCAGAATCAAGAAGTTGTATTTTATCCTCCAAGGCCTTACATTCACTGGTGGAATGGCTAGGCACTCGATGGTACACACAGAAAGAATGTTTTTCTTGATCATGCTTATGAAACTTCTTATGTGTAGGAGAAGGAAGAGTAATTAAGTTCAATTTGAGAAGCCTCAACAAGATATGCTCTTGCTCATATAGAGGATGAGGAGCATGAATCAACCCTTTCTCTTGTGAAGAATATTTTTACTGCTCGGAAGAAGAAGACATGAAGATAGCAAACAATGGGGGATGAATCAACTTAAGAGAATGATGTTGAGTGGAAATCATGTCAACATTCAACCATGGTTTTCATTTAAACTGTTCATATAAGCAACCAAGCCCCAAATTACATTTATGAGGTACACATTCTATAGGGATATGAATGCCTTGTTTGTTATGCCCACAACCTTTACACCCATAGCCATATTTAGAGACAAGTTTAAAACCAAGGCCATAATGTGCTTACAAATCTTGAGAAGGAGGCGGATCTTCATAGAAAGCATTATTCCAAGAATGGGGATTATACTCCTCTATAGGATCACTATATGCCTTCTTGATAGGAATGCCAAAATTAGCCTCTTCAATAGAAGCATGATCATCTTCCTTAGAAGGGGGAGGATCAACATTAAGAACATTACAATTTGTGTTCACATTACCTTGTGATACAAAAGAATAATCACCTTTGATAGTGGGTTTGGATGATTTTATTAGAAGGTCTACCAGGATCGGGTCTACCTTGTATTCCTCGATAAAGGATTCAGTGAAGTGCAAGGATCCCCAATCATCACCAAGACACACATTCTTTTGAGAAGAGGTAGAAGGAGTAGACTTAGGATTTCTTGCTTTAGAAGGATCTTCTTCAGGGAAATCTACCTCAAGAGTATCCTTTGTAATGAGTACTATTGGAGTAGACATCAACACATTGGAAGAAATTGAAGGGATAAGATCTTTAAGAGTAGGTGCAACCGAAGCCAAACCGATAGTTGTCATCTCACAAAAGTGTATGACATTAGGGTCAACCTTTATTGTGACTACTTGATTTTTATTAATGAATTTAATAGATTTATGTAAGGTAGACGAGACTGCACACATAATATGAATCCACAATCTACCAAGAAGAAGATTATATGGTAATTTTCTTGGCATAACATGTACTAGGGTGGGTATGGTAATGGGTCCCAACCTCAAAGGAAAGATTATTGTGCCTAAGGCTTGTTGAACAACATTATCAAACCCACAAATACATAAGGAAGAAGTAGCAAGAGAAGATGAATCAGTTCTAATTTTAGGCAATAGATCAATACTACATATGTTGAGCACCGAACCATTGTCAATGAGAGTATGTATAATACCAATGCTATTAATGTTGACTATAATCATTAGAGGGTCCACTTGCATTTGTACTTTTAGGGACGAGAATTCTTGCAGATAAAATGTAATTTGAAAAATCCACACAAATATGAGCTATCAACGCATTAACATCTACTGGCCTAGTGGAAGAAGACAAGAGAATATTTTGCAAGGCTTCCTTAAGAATACCTTGATAAATCAACACAAACTGAAGTAAATCCCAGAGTGAGATCTTGGCCGGAGTAACATGAAGTTGCTCGAAAAGATCATAATCACCAAGTGCTTTAGTTGTAGGTTTAGGTGCTTGAGGAAGGCTTGGTTGAGAAGGTGGTAAAGAAGTAGGTTGATCAACATTTACTTTATTCCTTCTAGTATTATAAGTATGGGCTACCTCTCTATAAGAGGGAGCCTTAGAAAGATCAAGAGAATCATCGTTAAATGGAACACCATTAATAGAATAAATCCTTTTAGGAGAAGGACTAGTTAGAGTTAGATAAATGACGGGTCTCCTAGGCCTTTGAGGGGCAGCAGAGACATAAATTATATTTAGGAGAAGGACTAGTCAGAGTCAGATAAATGACGGGTCTCTTAGACCTTTGAGGGGCGACAGAGAAATAGATTATATTTATGAATTCCTTACAATTCCTAGAGGAATCATTCAAAGAAATATGCTCAACATCTATCCTTGGAGGATCTGATGTGAGAGGAACTTCATCATTCACCAATGCATCATCTCTAGAAGAGAGTGAATTGGAGTGAAGAGAAGGTAGAGTAATGTTGAGAAAAGCATCAATGATTTCATCCTCTTGCGCAAAAATACCCTTACAAGGAGAAGGAATTTCAGGAGAGGGATCAACAAAGAATAATAAAAAAGGAGAAAAGAACTCGCTTTCACACGCTTGTAAGAGACCCTCTTGAAGTTTCTTAACAAAGCTAGAAAGAGATAGAAGAAAGTAAGATAGAAATTACATTTTGAAATAGAGATATAGACAAGTTGGTCGATGACCAGCTTATAACACTATTGAATGCATGTAATGGGGTTTGGGGCAGCACCTCAAAAAATTATTTCAGGAAGGATAATTATTTGATTTGTCCCTTTTTTATGGAAGGAGTGTTCGCATCAGGTTCACCAAAATGTAGAGAAGGGGGATTCACTGCTCATGAGTCTCTTTATTCTCAAGAGAGTCCCAGGGAATGAACTGCCCTAAACTACCTCAAGGAATAAAGCTTAAGTGATGGAATAAGAGGTGAGAGTTCAAGAATCAAAGAGAGTAGATCACAGAGTTTTTTTGGACAGATTGATGGGCTCTCAGTCAAAGGATGGAATCACAAAACAAGGATGGAAGCGTGGCATGCTGAAGTCCTAGAGGCATGCGGGCATTTTGTATAAATTGAAACTTGAGATTATCATGCATAAAATAGCAAAGTGATTACTAACAATCTGATTACTAAGAACTTCCAAAATGTAGGAAATTAATAGAATATAATAGAACTGAAACAAAGTAAAGTAAACTAAGTAAAATGTAAATGATAAAGTGAGAGAATAAGAGATAGAAAATGCTCACAACAACCCAAGCAATGAAGCCTCTAGCAAATGAATGTCTTCAATACCTGCACACATAAGACTGAGGAAAAATGTTGGGGCTATTTAGGGGCTTGCCGTAGTCAAACCCCCGTTTCGGTGTTCCCACCTCCATAGACAACCAGATAGATAAAGAGATAAAACAATACAGATATAATGAGTGATAAAAGAAAACCCCGCTCAAGGAGGAGAACCCATATCATGAGATAGATAGATAGAAAGATAAATGGAAAAGATAGAAAAATGTGTAGAAAGAGGATGTGAGAAATTCCAAGATGCTCAAAGACACAAGATAAGAGAGATATCACCTACAAGGATTGAGGAAGCCAATGAGAGAATGAGAGACAAAGACAACTGCAAGAGCCAAGAGTAATATAGAGTGCTGTAAGAATGTGAGAGTACTGTTGTAGCAAGCTATAGATTGTTGTGCAAGAAAGATAGCAAGAGCAAGACAAAAGAATGTCTAAGAGAGAAGCCAAGAAGGAGCTAGAGAGATCTAGAAGAGCCAATGAATTGAAAAGACAAATTTTAAAGAGAGAATAGGAGGGAAAAGAAGGTTCCCAAGCTGTTACAAGGTGTCCTAGGCTATTATCACTGATAATTAAGTAGCTAACAAGTGGCAAGGAACCTAGAAGATGGTGTTTGAATGTCAAAATGTCACAGGATTCTAGCGCGACATGTGGACATCCATGTGATGTGCTAGTGTCCAATAAAATCACACCACAAAATGATGCAAACTTAGAAAGCACAAGGTTTGATGCACATGCTAGTGTCTAGACAGATCACGCCATAAAATGATGAGAACAAAGAAAGCACAAGGTTTGATGCAAAGCTGACGCACAAAGGTAGTTGTTGAAAAGGGGTCCTAAGCATCCTGAGAGGGAGAAAGGATGATGTATGGGCTAAAATGAGCCTACACAAATACTAAGGGAGTGGAAACTAAAGCGGATGCAAAGATGTAAGTGAAATTGCAAGGGGTGCAATTTTACGACATTACAAATATGTGATAGGATATATTGGGAGAAGGAACAACATTAAGATAGTGGATAGTTTCTCAAGAAAACCAGTAAAGGTTTAAAGGTTGATTTGAAAATCTTTGAAATTAGTGAAAAGGCTCATGAAGGCTAGGAGGGAGAAGAAGATGGTGAATTTTTCTTATAAGATGGAAGAGTGTGAATATAAGCAATATGAGTAATATGAGAAAGCTCAAATTATATAGAGAATGTTTGGATGTTATTTGTCATTCCATGCAATTGATCTTTCTGTATCATTTTTGAAAATATTTTTGTGTGTCTATTTTTCAATCTCTCTATTCTCTTTGCTACTATTTGAAATTCTTATTACTTTTGCAAGTTTTTATACTATTAGAAATGGGACTAAATTACATTTATGTAAAGTATCTATATACATGTGTATTATATGCCTAAATGGGATGTTTTTTTCATCTAGATACAAGTTAGATCTAAGTTTAAAGATTTAGGTTGAGGGGTTCTTCAACTCTTATTCATTTTAATTGGTGGTTTAATCCAAGATTATTCTATAAGTAAATAAACTTGGTATCAAGTTGTTAGAGAACATAAAAGTGTTTATAATGAAAATCAATCTTTGTTATAAATTGACATTTTAGTGTTTTACTTTTAGAGGTAGGTGACATTTTTTTAAATGTAATCCTTTCAAAAAAATATTATGTAAACACATTTTACTCTCTTGTCCATGGTGTTGTGGCCTTTGAATTTCTTAGTTTTTATTATTTTTAACTTATTTTTAAAATATTAAGAGTGAGTCTTTTTTTCCAACTAATATTTTATAGTTGGTGTAGATTATTTCATTTTTACATGCATTTGGTTTTCCTCTCTATTAACCATGTAAAAGTGGTAGATCTATATTATTCATGTTTTTATTTTTATCCCATATTTATTTTTTGAGCCATTAAATAATCTTAAAATTATAAAAAAATATTTTTCTTGTCTAATGATATAATCAACAATGTTACACATTACCAAAATGTATAATGCTATTTTTTATTTTTTAGTTCACTTTTTATATGGAATTGAATTAGAGGCTACACTTTTTAGCAACTTGTACAAATAATCTTTTATTTGTGACCTAGAGACATCATTTTGTGCTTTTGCATAATATAAATTACTTATGCTTAAGAAAAGTCTTCAACCAATCAGACATATGTCATTAAAATCATCTTTCAAATAATTATAATCCACTTTAAAATAAATAAGAGACCAACAAAATAGATTCTACCCTTATCTATTTCTTTTAAATCTTTGGTTCCCATTAAGCTACATAATAGAAGGGAAACTACAACCAATCCATTTAGCAATGCCAAGGGTTAATCAATCATTTTATCCTAATAAGAAACATGGATAATGACATGGAAGTGGCTATGTACAATTATAATAATACAATTGATACCAACCCCTACATTTCATTAAAAGAATTAATAATAAAATGACACTTAGATTCTCAAGATTAGATAGTACTTAAGAGAAGAGAAGTAACAATTTAAAGGTTTGGTAGAGTTCAACCACAGCCAAAGACTTCAATACCAATAGTCTCGAAGTTACAACAGTATTGCAACTCTTCTTTTGGAATAACCCAAATTTCATAGATCAAAATAAAAACCAACAACAATAATATAAACCCAAACAAATAGCCCAATATTTTTAAAATATTTACAAAAAAAATCAACAAATAGAATAAATTTGAATTTTAAAGAGATTTTTTTAAAAACCTAAAAAAAACTTTAACCACCTATAAAATACAAAATGGAAGCAAGACAAACCCCAAAAAAAGAGAGTAAATATTAATTTTTTTTATAATTTACTAAATTAAATAATTATAAAGCATCAAGTTGAAAATAGCAATTTGTATATGAAATTACAAAAACATTAAATCAAACATGCATATATGAATGATATTTTAGCAAACAATGGTACCACTAAATGCACCTATGGTGATAGGAACAAAATTTGACCATGATACTACTTAACAACAATAAAATAAACATATTGAAAAAAAAATATTCGCAACAATGACATGGAAAGAACAACTGTATAAAATGGTGATAAACCTTCAAACCCTCATTACACAAAGCCCAAAATTTTCTCTCTAGACTGATCACGATTATTGTATCATAAGCAAAAAAAAACCTCTCTAGAAAAATTACACTCTATATGCAAAATAAAAAAAATACAAGTATGGGGCGGGGGGCCTAGCTCGATTGGATAAAGCATCCTCTTGTAGGAAAAGAGGTCACGAGGTCTCCCTCAAAACCTGTGGTACTAGAGGGTGTGTCATGCTAGTGTCGCCGGTCACATGAAAAAAGTGAAGACAACCTATTTTTCTCTCGAGAGGAACAAGGCTAGAATTCTAGTTGTGATAATGCTTAACACCTAGAAAGTTACCCTAATACTTAACCCTTAGAAGAATCCTCTAATTTTCTTACATTCCTCAACACTAAAAGAAAAAAGAGTAAAGACAAACACAAACCAAACAAGAAAATATTTGAAACAATGACATGAAAATAATAACTATATAAAATGATAGTAAACCTTCAAAATCTCATTGTGCAAAGCCCCAAACATGATCTCCAACCCCTATGTCTCATTCCAACTTCATAGGTGCTTCCATATTTTGCATTCATGGCTATCAATGTGATGCGAACTATAGCACATACAATGTGGATAAAAACTTAAACGAACATATAAAATTGATGTCCTCACTATGCAACATTAATTTGATGTGTTCCAACTTCATAGGTGCTTCCATATTTTGCATTCATGGCTATCAATGTGATGTGAACTATAGCACATACAATATGAATAAAAACTTAAACAAACATATAAAATTGATGTCCTCACCATGCAACATTAATTTGATGAGCTTGACACTAGACAAGTTGTGCTAATTACAAAATAGATTGATTTTTTGTTTTCCTACAATATGCATACATAAAAATATTAGAAAATGGACATTTGATTAGCTAGCTACCAAGAAAGTTGTGTGAATTAGAAAATAGATTTTTTTTTTCTTGTTTGCAATATGCATATATATAAACATTAGAAAATAGATTATTATTTTTCTAGATGGCATATGATTGATTGTTGATGTAAATTAAGAGCAATATGCATACAAAAAAATATTAGAAAATAAATTAATTTTTTGATAAATGATATATGATTGCTTGTAGATTTTTTTTTACTTTAATTAAAAAACAAAAAAAACTACTACCTAAATTCAAATAAACTAATCAAAATACTACAAATGAATTATTTTTTAAAATAAAAATTTCTTGAAAACATCAATTTTAAAGTAACTCTTAAAAATTTGATTAATTTTTTATTTGATTTTTTTAAAAAACAAATTAATAATAGTATCTCTAAAGACTAGTAAATATGATTAAATAGCCATTAGATAATGAATTATTGTAAGAATTTCCCCAACTCCACTAATGATAAAATCCCAATAGCCTCGCTTCTTTATACCCAAAAATAAAATAAATAAATTTTTTAATCATTTGAGCTTTGACTTAAATACATATAATGGCACCTGTAAATCTATGTTATTAGAAATACCATGTAAAGGCCTCCTTTCCCATTGAAAACAATCAAACATCATTTCTATTAAGGCCATTTCTTACCATATATCTCCTCTCACAATGTTACAGCAAGGGAAGGGTACTTCTATTAAGGCCATTTTAATTTTGGTGTCAAAACAACTGTACATGCTTTGTATATAAGGTTAATTGGCATTGAGGTTCTCCTCCTTCCATTATTCTCAAAGAAAAACACAGATGCAATCAGTCTGCATTGGTTAACACACACATATGATAGACACTCAATTAACAAAAGCACAGTTATGCCGGATCTCTCCAGCATTTCCAGTCAACACCCCAATTTGCCCCATCTTTTCCACAGACTTGGCAAAGTCAGAGAAAAACTTATAGTTTGAACCCACAACCTCCTCCTCAACATATGCTTTGGAGGTGGCATCAGTAAGAAGTGCAGCATCTGATTGGAAAAGCCCCCTTCTTTTCTTCAACAGCTTGTAGTAACTAACATCAAAAGTCCTAAAGCTACCAGGGTCCATTTCTACTATGGTGCTACTGTCTGTTGGACCCTTGCATTTATATTTCTTCAGGTTTGCTACATAGTACTTGTCCATAGAAGGGTCCTCATCACCTTTGCCTGTGAAGTTGTACAGTCTGTTACTAAACGAAGGGCCACAATGGGAAATTCCAATGGTATGAGCACCTGTATGAACAAAAATATTATAAGAACAAACTACAAGGTATATTATGTTGGTGTTCTAGCAAATCTAGTTACTTCCCTTGTATTGTTACCTGATAGAACGACGAGATCCTTGATGTTGAGGCCCTTGCTGGCAAAGGAAGCTTTCAGCTGAGAGAAGTTAAAACTTGGAAATGGAAGATTTGCCAGTGCTTCAGAGGCACTAGATATCAGCCCGTCCTTTCGTCCAGTGGGAACTTCCCAATATGGCCCTCCCTGCTTTTATTAAAACACAACGATACACAAAACTCATTTCTAACTGGTTTGAAGTTTGTGTTTATGTACTGAATAGTTAAAAATGAAACCCTAAAAAAAAATTGAAACTCGAAAATCATCTAACAATACTGTAGATGGAATTTGAGATCTGTAAGAATCAAATTTTATTTTAAGCCAAATTTTTGTAGATGGGTTTTAGGATTGGTATCTGAAGTTGATGTGGAAAAACATACCATCTATTGTTCTATATTGGAGATGGAAATCTGAATATGATCTATCACTTCTTAATATGATCCGTCCTCCAACAAAACACTACTCTTATGATCCATTCTTAATATGAATTGAGACGTACTTGGCTATCCAACAAAACACTACTCCTCTTATGAATCATGGCATACTCTACCATCCAAAATAATACTAAACTATTTGCAATGCAACAACACCACCCGATTACATGGATCAAAATATACTAAACTATCCACAACAACTCTTATTTTTTTATGTATCAAAATATACTCAATTTTTCAGAGGTACAAGACTCCAAGTCTATAGACCAAGACATACTCAACTATCCATAGATATAAATCAAAATCTATGCATTGATATATAATCAATTATCCACATTTATAGTACATAAAATTGTTAATCCCCTCTTGCTCTAAGAAGAGATACAAATATAGAAAAGGTACTTCTCATGGAAAGCATCATCTATATGTGAAAATCTAGCTCAATATAATAAGATTCCTCCAAATTATTTTGCTGAACATCCTCCTCTTTGACCCTACTTATTCCTTAATAAATATATTCCTCCTCACTATAATGGTGGGGAGAGTCTTGACTATGTACTATAAAACTATAATCTTCTATCTTTCTTTCAATGGTAGTCAAATCTTTATTTACCTTCAACTTGCCATCAATGAGATCCTTGGCATGTTGAATACAAATCATTAAGATATATCCTCTTTGATTACTATAGAAATATTTAAATTTTTCATTCTTCCCTATTGAAATGATAGACTTCTTCTTGACAAGAAAAGTATTTCTTCATTAATCAAGAAATTTTATTGAATCGATTTTTGCCATCAATCAAGGAAGAAATCATAGCTTCCAAACTTAGATTGAGTTTCTTTAATGTAAATAAAATATTATTAAAAAATGAAGGCATAATAATCAATACAATTAATTAGTAGATATTTATCTTCAATCTTAGAATTAATACTAGCAAGTTTCAATTGAGAAGAGATTAAAACTATTGATGTACTAAATAATACTTTCATTTTCATTTATCCTTAGGCATTTTTTTTGCTTGATTGACATCTTGGCACTAGAATCTTGGGAGGAAAATATTTATTTTGAGGTCTTTATAAGATCAATGTGATGTAAGTATACATCTAATAATCCAAGGCTAATGAGTTTTATTGCTTTATCATCTTTAACTATCTATTTTGTGGTTTCATCTACATCTTACGATTTTTTAATGTTTCTAGCTACAATATCCCATAAATCATTTTTAATTAAAATCAATTGCACTTGATTTTCCATATATGAAAATTGTACCTCTCAAAGTTTGTAATAGTATATAACTTCTCCATTACAAAATTAATTCACCTTTTACAACAAAACCTTATGATTGTAAATTAAAAGGAAAAATTATTACACCTTATCACTTTTAAAATGATAAAATAGAATCTATCTTTCTAATCCTTCAATCACTTTCTTTGGATACAAGATTTAAATTGAAATATCACTAAGCCAACTTTACACGCTTTAATTAACCCAACCAAATTATTATATTGTAAAAAAACACTTTGAGAGTTTTAATTAATATCTTAATTATAGATCAAAGAAAAATCCCAAGTTGTCTACCTCTTTAGATGTTTATCATTCTTATACTATTAATGTCACTCCCCTTACATCATAATTTTTGGCACAAATATTTATTTCTTAAGGCTGAAATGGATTTGAATTCATTTCTAAAACCATTCCCCCTTTTTGGAGCCACACCCAAATTGAAGATCCTTTGCAATTCTTCTAAATATTACAACTATTTGTAATGGTTGTCAACCAAAATATGCATGCATTTTTTACATAATATATTTATTGGTTATAGATGCATTGAACTTGCAAAGTTTGAACCATCTTAATTTCATCCTTTCCTTATAAACTTTCACTAAGCTTTGATCAAATTGTATCCATTGTACACAATCACCATTATTACCAACATAAGCAAAAATAATAATTGTTAACATTATGGTAGGACATGATTTGGTAAACATTATTTATTATTTGCAAAGAATGAATGATTTTAGTCTATGAACTAGATCTTTAAACTCCCACACAAGAATTAATTCTAGGAATATGTTATAGATGCTCTTGAGAACCATCTCATGTCTACATTAATTCATTCATTGTAGCCAAGTATTTTGGAGCAAAAACAACAATTCAATTCATATAACTTAACTCCTATTCTCACACCCATTCTCATGTTTCTTTAGACCATATTTAGAAAAATAATTGCAAAAATTAAACCATGGTTACATATATATAACACTAAATTTAATATGAAAACTATTAATGATCATTCAAGATTCTCATACACTAATTTTACATTACATTGCACTAGCTTATAAAGCCTTCCTCTCCCATACAAAAATATCCAATCTACATTATGAGGGAGTAACTACAAAAAAATAATATTATTAAATTAATATTGAAAAACTAACATCTATTTTTTTTTTATATAACCTATACTACTTATACTATAAATATAATATTAATTCCAATTTTTTTTTAAATATTTGAGCTTCCATATTTGACTCTTCAACTCTCAATAGTTAGAATTCAAGTCACTCACTGTGTTGAGAATTGGTACATCATGAAATGGCTAAAAAATACATATTGTATTGTTGCATATTATTTTAAGATGTTGTGTCATATTATAGACTAAGTTTTGGATTATTTCATATGTGCATTAAAGTACATAGGTGTAAATATGGTGAAAAACTTAAATATAGTATATGGTGCGATCCTTGGTGCTACATGAGTGGTGAAAGATAAAGGGTTTTAAAAGAGTTGTATGATATTGTCTAAGTTGTGTGATATGGTTCTCATTGTTTCATGAGTAGTGCATGAAACAAGGAGCTACATAGGTGGGTACAAAATAGTTCCTAGTGCTAAATGTGTGTTATATTATGGTACAAGGAATTGTGCACAAGATTATGTATTTTTGCACAAATTATTGAGGTTGGAATGCATTATTGTGCAATGGATTGTGAACCATTCACTTTATCTTGAAAGAGAATTGTCTTGCTCGTATTCTAAGCTGGATATTTGAGCAATTTAGAGTGAAGGATACATGACATGTTTGAATCATGGAATTGCTTCAAGAATACAATATGTCTTACTACTCACTAATTTTATGATGCTTCAAGGATGAGTTATGCATACACCTTGGCAAACAAGTAGATAAGGATGACCAAGAATTATATCACTAAAATAAATTGATGTGACATCACTTATTAGCTCCTTGCAAAAGGATAACATTTGAGAAGTGACAATGGTGAGTGACACATATAGCTCTAGTGTTTTATAAATTGATGCATCTAAAACTATAGTTTGTGGAGGATGCATGGTTAAAAAATTATTTACACAATAGCGACTGCAAAATTGAGGTTCTCCATGCTACATACATCAACCAAACAATCTATTAGCTAACATTGCACCCACATATACAAATGGAATAAGCATCATGCTGCAAAATATGGTATGGTTTTTGGGGTTGTTGCACTAATATAGGTATATTTATGGTTTTTTCTTTTGCTTTAGTCTTATGTGTTCACCCTTTTCTCATACACATGTGAGTTTAAATTCTTCTATGCATGTCACTCTATGAATTAGAGTGGTTGTTTTTTTTGTGTTTTCTATGCTATTAACCTATCTTGAATGGTTTATTCTTGTGTAAATAAGGTGTCTTCTTTAGAATGGGGTTATTCTTTTGTTTTCCCTTCAATTTTGACTTTCTAATGATTATTGTTAAATAATAATAGCTCGTTTTCATCATCTTAACCTTGTCCAACTTTAGTTTAGATTGAATAAATGGTCACATGACACTATAATACTTGAGGAGTATATGCTATTCTAACTTCAATACCCCCAACTTCATATAGAGATTATGGAAAGTACTAGCGTAGGAAAAATTATGTGTTCATGTCCTTTTCATAGTTGTTGCCACTAAATGTAATGGTCATCATAGACAATTCTAGGATACAATTAATCCTTGAAGGCTTTAGAGGATTTTTCTCAAGTTATCCAAATTTTATTTCTATATAGTTTTCCTCCCATGGAGTATGGGATTGCCATCACTTCTTAATAGGTGAAGAGAGTTTTGAAAGAGGTTAAATATTGATATTTTATCCATTTAAAAATTCATGCATAAAAATATACATGACTAAATAATATAAATAATTATCTAAGTTAAAAATTTACTTCTATTTTAACCTAAAATATAACATATTAATTTACTTAGAATTTAGGGGGAATTAACCACCAAAATCTATACTTGACAATTTAGTCCATAGAAGCACCTATTTAATCCTAATTCAATAGAATTATTTGTTGTTCTTGAAGAGCCTAAATTCAATTTTATTTTTCATCATCAAGTGTATTGCATCATACACTTATTCCATCTAAACACATTGAAACAACTTAGGAGATAATCTGATGGGTCTTATGGTTTGATTTGAGGCTCAAATACTCCAATCTCATTTGATAGGATGCACAACATGAAACACTATGATACACATGATTGAGATATTAGGTAGCTTGGGTAAAATGCTCTAAATATGTGTTTTGATGTGTTGTATGTGCCTAAAAATAGTTTGGAGGAAATGAATTTGATAGAGAAGAATATTATAACTAGAACAAAAAATTAAAATAAAATTACATGACATAATCTTGAGGGAGATGTATTATTGTGTATTCTTTATTATCTATCCTATATCTCTCTACCTATGTCTATATTTTCTTATGTTATATTTTTACACTTATAGGTTACATGTTCATGAAGATAAAGGTCATTACGGAGGTTAAAATGATTGAGCTTCCATGTGTAACTCTTAATCTCTTGATGGTTAAATAATTATTGTTGCTAAATGTGTTTACAACTAGCATGTCATGAAGCGATTCCAAAAGGTGTCTTATATGTTTGTAAAAAATGTGAGATGTGAAAAAATACTTTGCCCTAAATTTTGGACTATGTGCCTTGTGTTTTTTTATACACACAAGTGTAAATATAGCATGAAAATTGGACGAAGATTCCTATGAATCTTTGGAGCATGATCCTTAGCATTGTGTAAGTGGAATTAATGATTTAAAGGGCTATACAAGAGCTATATAATATATCTTGAATTGTGCAACATAGTTGTACTATAAAAGTGACACAAGAAGCCAAGAGTTGTGTATATTTTTAAATGCATGTTACAAGGAGTTGTGTGTAGGATTTACACTTTTATTTGAGGTATTGAGGTTGGTGTGCATGCTTGTGTAGTAGTGCATAGATCAGATTTCTTATATTATTCTAGAGAAAATAAATAATTCCCTACTTCAACCTTAATAATCAAACTATACAAGGAACAAGACCTAAATTAATAGAGTTGAGACAAATAAATTGAAAAAAGAGGATAAAAGTGTGCTTTAAATCTCTTGTTTGTTTTATGTGATGATTATATTGGTTTTTGTAATCAATGACCAAAATAATGATTTTGATTTTGATTTGAGATCAATGACTTGTGATAAATTTTAATTATGATTGAAATTGATGCAAGGTTTGGATGTTCCATGAAACCTACTTTTGGATAATTTCTTTGTGATGCAATCTAGTCCTTCTACCATGTCCATCTATCTAATTTTTATGTTACCTTCTATCCTACACTCATGTCTTCTATACTTGTTGCTAGCCATATGGTAAAAGTGCTAAAAATCATAGTAGATGTTAGAATTATGAAAAACATGAGCCACAAGATCAAACAACAACAAAGACACCTTCCACACAAGAGATTTGAAAACAAAGAATTGTTATATTCCTCAACAAGAAAAAGCTACAGAATGCAAGAGACTATCAAAAGATAATGAAAGCTCCAAAGAGTAGAAGAGTGAGATAATACAATGAGGGTTGAGTGCTATATAGGAGCAACCCTAAATGGTAAAGGGATTAGATGATGACAATTGTCAACATCTCATGCAATGAGACAAAATTATCTCATAATAGCTCACTTTAGTTAACATAGTAAATCACTCCTAAGTTTAGCTTAAGTGCATGAGAATAAAATAGACTAGTAATTAATTAAAGATTAATTAATTATTAGCTAATGCATGATTACTTTAATAATAGAATTTATTATTTAAGTAGAGATCGAAGACCATAGAGTTCCTCATTACTATTCAAACTCATTTTTTGATGTAAAAAGTATTTGTAGACATGTAAAGAAATCAATACAATACCTAAGGATACAATTCTATAATGTTCTTTATGTAGATGATTTGTGATATGATATTCTAATACTTTTAGTGACAACTAATAACTTAGGATTATTTATAACTATATGATCTTAGTTTCTCAACTAGATGTTTTTGGCATGAAAGATGAGAAGGTAACAATCAAATTTTAAAAGAAACTAGCTTTGGAAGTAGGAGGTTTCAATTTCAAATTTGGTAGACTAGGATGCGATATTTTTCCTAGTCCAAGGTAGTGCATAAGTCATATGGAATTAGATTGATACTCACCAATATAATTTATTTAAAGCACTTTTAGGTGATAGGTTCAATATTGGGACAAGTTTATGCATCAAACAATTTAATTTGAGCTCACTATATCAATATAATTATAATTGTGTTTAAATTAGTCTAAAATGGATGTGTAAAAGTGTAGGGTATGCACTTTTATTTTATTATAATTACATATTTATATTGATAGGTGTAAATACAATGAAACAAGGGTTTTTAATGGAATGAGTAAATAATAAAAATACCTTCTTAAATTTAATGGTTATTTTTAAGTCAAAGTTTATTACACCCAATTCTTATTTAAATTCATATTATTACTACTAATTAATACATAGATATCTAGTATATATTATTTTTTCCTTTCACGAATGAGAATCCCTAATGTATCTTAATGAATCTACTATTATCCATGGTAGCTCCTCTATTCCTTCCTACTTGGCTTCCTCAATCTTCAATATGATTCAAGTATGAAACTTGTGATTTAATGGTGACCATTATTAGGTCTTTGGGTGTAGGATCTAAGCCTAGTTTGTCCATCTCTATAGGTGTGTCACTATGGCTATTGAAATCTACAGTTCTTTAATGGAATTGATATCTATGTTGCTATTGTATCATTTGGAATATCCTTTTTCTACTATAAATTACTCTTTAGGGAGTATGGAAGATATTAAGAAGGGCAACTTTAGATGCTTCAACCACTATTTTTTCAAGTTGTTCATGGGTACCTTTTGCTCATAAATATACTTAGGACCCATTTATTTTCACGAGGCTTGAGGTGTTGGAATATATGGAATATTATCTTGAAGTGGGTCTTGTATGTAGGTTCCATAACCTATGGCCAACTCTAGTAGATCTACATAGATGGGTTTTGAATTCTTAGAAACCTTTGCTAGTAGAGGTATTAGTGTATGTGTATAGAGGAATTTTATTATGGTTTTTGAGTTTAAGGATGATAGGTGGGCCCTCCTAGAATTTTTTATTTAGTACCAAGGTTCTTCAATGTTAAGCATGAAATCTTGATTCCCAAAAACGTTATTTTTCTTCTTTTGTTTAGCACTAGTATGAGTCCATTTTCCAAACCTTCCTCTCCACTTTTGGTAGATAATTAATTTCACTAATATTGATAAATCCTTGGTCATTGTCATATCTATTTCTCCTAAAATGAAAAAATAATCCCTGACAACATATGCTCATATGCTAGTTGAGACATGGACATGTTGAATGGTCTCCTAGAGGATATAAATCTACAAGTTAGTGGCAATACTTAGTCACAACCTCTCAATTATGAGAGAGTATCTTTCTATTGTAGATCATGTTTCACCTATGAGAATATAGAAGTTTTTTTGAGAAAATTGGGGAAAAGGGGTCCCTCTTCTACTTGGCGTAAGGGTGTAAAATGTAAACACCAATTAGTTTGGTCAATTTATTAGCCTCCTTCAAACTAGGATGCTACATTTGATAACAATAAGGATTCTTCCCCACCATCCCTTACCTCTAAAGGTGTGTTTTAATCCTTTTCTTTCGCTTATACTCAAGGCTTCATCCTACTATTTAGCTTCATACCTTAATCATTGACTCAGATTGGTTACCTCCTGCCTACTCACCTCTATTTATTGAATTAGTTTGATCTCCTCCTTTGGATGCAACTCTTACTTCTCTTTCTCTAGTAGTGACTATTAGAAACACTATACTTTGATGCCTCTATTAATTTTGAATCACTCGTGTTTGATTGCTATCAAAGATCCATCTTCATCAAATATTCCTTATTTCTATTTATCTTACATATGGTTGCATATGCGGATGGTATATTATGTCTTTGCAAGATCTTTGGAATGACTTTGTTGAATTAGTATTTTAGTATATTTTCTAGACCTATGATTAGGAAATATCTCCTCAACACTCTTATATAGATTTGGATTCATTAGGTTATGTTTAGGATGATGCATTTTTTGGTTGGAATCTTTTCTTGAAAAGAAAGGCTTCTAAAAATTGAGTCTTGAGTCATATGGTTCTCATATCTGATCTAAAAAAAATAGTTTATCTTGATTTTTCTAATTGGGAGCTCTTGCATTTTTTCTTTCTTTAATAGAAGATGAATTTTCTCTCTCTAATTTTTGCTATTTATTTTAAAGTATACATTGTTTTACTCAATGGAATTGTTGTCTTTGTTGTGAGCTTGTTCATCTCTTTCTTGGTTCAAAGGTGTCTTATGGAACCCTTGTATATGGTTAGTTACAAAATTACATATGTAGTATATAAATTAAATATTATTAATAATATTAAAATTTAAATTCATGTCGTGGGTGGTTGGGCGGGCACCACCTCATCCTTATTGGGTGAGGTGGCTGGGTTCTCAGGGGATGTGGGAGTTGATTGTTTTCAGGGCCAAGTATTATTGATCGACGGATGCATTCCTACAAGAAAGGTGGCAAACTAAGGATTAATCCATTGGAACTCGTGAATAGTTGGAAGTCTCGAGCGGGTGTCTCATTCATAATTACTCGCCAGATTTTTTGTGAATGACATATTTCAAAGGACGCCCTACCCATGGCATGGGAATTATGGCATAGTACGTAGACATGCTCATTTATTCGACATAATTGTTGGTTTTTTCATCTTAGGCTGGTAAGAAATGAGTAGGTTTATTCTATTGGTCTCTGGTAAGGAACTAGAAATGAAGGGTATGGAGACACCTGTTGCTCCAAAGGGCTCAAAGAGGCAGATAGCCTTTTAAGGCAAGATCACCACGCTCCGCCTCCAACGCCTCATTCAACACCCATATTATCTTGTATTTGCGGCCATCACTTGCATTTCTGGGAAGAGCTTTATGGTGAACGCTGAGGGCTACAGGCTTGATTCAGACATATCCTCAAGGGTACTAGTGGGTTTATTGGATGTTGGGGTTTCAAAAAGTGACACTAAGATAATTATGCAGAGGTTTTTTAGAAAAGATATGCTAGTGGGATTGGATCAGGCCCTGGCTACTGCACGCATTGGGAAAGGAATTCCACGCCCTCGTGACCTACATTTGCTTGATAATCCAGATGCCCTGGTAAACTATTATCCGTTCTTGTTGGATGTCACTGCGTTTGAACTGATGGAGCATAGAAGGCTGGCAATTGTTTGTGCAAATTTCCTAAAGATAAAGTATCGTCTGGTTCCTTCGGTGGATTCAGCTTGGAAACGGGAATTCTGAGCTTTCGCTCAACAAAATGTCTGGTAAATGGTCATGGGTTGCCGTGTTTTGTTGGTCCTTGTATAGTTTGTATAAGGGTTTATTTTGTCTTGTCTTTTCCTAGTCGGGTGGTTTGCGGCTGGTTAAGGTTTTGTAATGTTGTCTTCTGGTTTGGCGTTTACATGGTTAACTGGTTTTTTCCTTGGCTCGAGTATGTTGGCCCGTCTGTGTTGCTTTTGTCTATGCTTTGGGGCCTTAATGTTCGGTCTTGGTGGTCATTGGCAATGGGCCTTAGCCCCTGGTTTCCTACTCAACATACACATGTAATCTTTTTGGTATATCAATATAATCTATAATCTCTCTTATCGATAAAAAAAATTAAATTAAATTCATGTCTCTTGATATTTTTGGACATATGAATTTAAGATATTTATACTAGTTTTATTATTTATATAGTAATAAGGAAACTAGATTCTTCACTTTTCATCTATTAGTTCAAATTATGTTTTTGAAAAGGAAAAAACAAGTTTTACAGGACCTGAAACCACAAAGTTAAAACATACAAAGATAGAGCAATAAAAGTCCGAACAAACAGACAGCTGTCCCAAAAAGGAAACGACAGCAAAAAAAGAGACAACAGGGTCCAAAAAAGGACCGCCAAAAAGCCAGAAACAACCACAACTACACTAATCCAAGATGTTCATTAGCTCCTCGGCTTCCTTTTCAACTTCACTCATATCCTGTAATCCCTACTTGAGGGTTTGAACCATATGTGGAGAAGCAGGGGCCTTCCTCTTCGTATTAGTTCAAATTATGTTATTACTATTTACTAAGTAAGATAATTAGTGCATAGATATCTTAAATAAATCTATCTTAAAGATGCCAAAATATATTAGTCTCATGACACCTATCTATACTAAATAACAATTTCAATATAGGCACCTTAAGATTGATATCTCTTGGCATGTTTTAGGTAGATGTATTTAAGATAGCATGCTAGTACATGTATACATTTAATTTATTTTTGTTGGAATTAATTTTTTATATTTAAACAATAAATGTAAGATCTCTATAGTTTTAGTGAACATAGTCACACCATTACATTCTACTCATTTTTATCACTATAGATTTAACCTCTTGGTGAAATTACTATAACTACAATGGTGATGAGGGTTTTCCGGTAGAGTGAGTAAATAACAAAATTATTTTTAACATAAATTTGACAACCATTTACATGTCAAATGTAATAGACCTAATAAACTAATATAACTTTTTAAATACAACTACTTGAAAGATATTAAAAAATATCAATCTTGAAACACTTATTTAGTTTATATTACAAATCCAATCTAAATACCTCAAAATTAATATTTATCTTATATATATATATATAATTCCTTAAAATATATTTTAATTTTGAAAAGATTAATTTATTTAAAATATAAAATTCTTTCGTATGTATGTGAAACATTTTGTATTAAAAAATATGGCTTATTTATAATAACTATAATACAAATGCACATAAAATAAAAATATCATAAAACATTATTATAAAGAAGGCATAATGACAAAAACTTTCTATCTTAAAAAAATTACTTTCTAGTATTTTTTCTATTCATAAATTTTTTGAGACACTTATCTCACAATTGTTAATAATATTAAACTTGCAATCAAACCTTGGTATGTAATGGGTATGTTGAAGAGATGTGGAAGGTCAATTAGGGAAAGTTATGGTCTATTGTTTGCATACATTTGTGCAGTACATTAGGTCAATTGGTAGGTCATTTAGAAAATGATGTTTGTGCAAAAAATGTCTCAATAGAGAAGTGATAGCTTTAAATCAACCATGCATCCATTTATAGGTGTACAAACATGAGTGAAATAAAACCTTTGAATCAAGAAGATAACCTAGATCCATTACCAATAGTCTTATGTTATGTTTGCAATAGGGAGAGAGGGATTCCAAAGAGGGAGAGATATAGAGGGAAGAATGAGAGGGAGAGGGGTAAGGAGATACAAATAGAGAAGGAGATAGAGATAGATGTGGAGAAGGAGAGATAAAGAGAGATAGGAGAGAGGGATAGTTAGAGATGGAAGATATAAATATATAGAGAGGGAGAGATAGAAAGATAAAGATAGTGATAAAAAATGATATAGAGATAGGGGGATAGGGAGACAAAGATAGAGAGACAGAAAAAGATAAGTAGAGATAGACAATTAAAGATGGAGAGAGGGAGAGAGAAAGAGGGAGTGATAGAGATATATGGGAAGAGAAAGAGAGAGAGGTATAGATAGAGAGATAGATAGGGGGATAGGGAGGGAGAAATGGGGAGAGATAAAGAGGGGATATAGAGAGAGTGAAGGAGAGAAAGTGTGTATGTGTGTGTGTGTGTGAGAGAGAGAGAGAGAGGGAGGGAGATAGAGAGATAGGGAGATAGAGGTAGAGAAAGATATACATAGAAAGAGATAAAGAGAGAAGTGAGAGGGAGATAGAGAGAGGGGGAGAGGGAGAGATAGCTCAATAGATATAGAGGGAGTGATATAAATAAAGGGAGATATCAAGAGATAGAGATGGATAGGCAAAGAGATAGAGAGATATATGGAAATAGAGGTATGCCATTCAAATCTTGTAAGTATATGAGGGAGGGAGATATGGGGAGTGATAGAGGGGGATATAGAGAGAGTGAGGGAGAGAAAGTGTGTGTGTGTGTGTGTGTGATAGAGAGAGAGAGAGAGAGGGAAAAGAGAAAAGAGAAAGAGATAGAGTGATGGGGAGATAGGGATAGAGAAAGACACATATAGAATGAGATAAAGAGAGGAGTGAGAGGGAGATAGAGAGGGAGAGGGAGAGGGAGAGATAGCTCAATAGATAGAGATGGAGTGATAAAAATGGAGGGAGATATCAAGAGATAAAGATGGATAGGCAGAGAGATTGAGAGATATATGGAGATAGGGGTATGCCATTCAAATCTTTAAGTATATGAGTATATCCACATGGAGATGTATGGAGCAATTTTTATAACTAATACATCAAAACATATGTTGACATAGGTTGACACCTAGTCATAGGTGACTATACCTTTGATAAATTTGTGTATTGATGGTAATAGTTTTAATATAATATCAAGAATTATTTGTTATTGACATATATAACCTTATTTGGTTTTTTTGTCACATATGAGCTAGAATTTAGTGTGCTTATCCCCTTATACTTGTCAATATAGAAGACATTTGAGGGATCAAAATATAAAATATTTGCAACTATGATATATTTAAAATGTCACTCATAATTGTACTAATTAGTAAGTTGGATTTTGTAGAGGAGAGAGTGCCACATTAGGAAGCTACTTGGAAATTGCACAAGATGTGTCATTTTTCATTGAATATGTATGAAGTTACAAAATATATGTTAGTTTGAATCTGTTGCAATTGATCTATTGTATCTTCTTTCTCACTTCTCTTTTTTGTACTCATTTCTCACCTTTGGGAGTCCTAAATTACACTAGATGTCATTATTTTCCTTATACCCATACTTGCTTTGCTTTAGTTTCACATACAACCTTATGACTATGAAGATACTACTTTGATTATATGTTCTAGAATATTGATACACTATGAGGTCAATTCCTCCTAAGGCCCATACAACCTCACATCCTTCTAATGATTTTTGTGTGTTGATTATCACATTCTAAAATGAATCAACGTTAGCTTTGATTTTCTATCCACAAACCATATTAAGTTTATTTTAATCCAAATTGTTCTACTATCTCTATACATTATTTAAAAATTTAATTATTAACTAAAATAAATATTATTTCTATAATTACAAAATAATATTAAGTTAATAAATAAATAATTATAACATAATATTATATTAATTTATTATTTATTATGTAATATTAAATAGAACGGGGAGGGGGGGCTAGTTCGATTGGCTAAAGTGTCCTATTGTAGGTAAGAGGTCACGAGGTCTAGTCTACCCTCGTCCCTATGGTACCGGAGGTCGTGTCGTGCCAACATCACCAATCACATGAAAACTGAACCGATTCCTACAATATATATATATATATATATATATATATATATAATAGAATTTAAATAATATCTATTATTGATTAATAATTTAATTATAATATAATGGACTCAAAACAACATGATTAGACTAGATTTGATGTTGCTACATGCCTGGTATGTGCTCCCACGCCTGCCTTGACTGCGCATACCTTCTCCTAGGTGCCCGCGGCTAGTAACAAGCCGGGGCCTGTGGCTTTTTATTCCTGCGTGCTGGTTTGGTGAAGGGGTGTGGGCTATTTGGTGTGGTGGGAAGGAGGCTGTGTGGTTTGTGGGTAGGGGAAGCGGTGTGGGTTTGGTGGAGCTAGGGTTGGTGCTCGGGTTTGGGGTATGGCTGGGGCTTCTAAAAGCCTGGTGCTTGCTGGGCCAAAGCCATCTCAGCCCTTTTCGGCTGCCATGCATGCACAAAAAATGGATTTGTCTTTTGTGAGTGAGAGCTCTAAGCTCAAGAAAGTGAATGGGTGCTTGCCATGGAGCCAAGATCGCCCTATTCTAGTTATTTCTCCTGAATCGGTGTAGGAGGACATAACTTATTGGAGCCAACATGTTATGATTTGCAAGTTTTTGGGTATTCACGTCCCTCTCTCAGTGCTAGAGTCTTGGATCTGTCGGACCTGGCATGTTGAAGGTGATTTTGATCTTTTGGTGGTTGCAAACGGCTATTTCATGGTTGATTTTTCTTGCATCTTGGATCACAATCGTGTTTTCGAGGGAGGGCCGTATTTTTACAATCATGTTGGCTTGTTCATTAAGCCCTGGCATGGAGGTTTTAATGCGATTGAGGATCTTCCTACACGGGTTCCTGTTTGGGTCTGTCTTCCATGGCTACCATTAGAGTTTTGGAGGGAGGATATTCTGCACTTGATTGCTGCTTTGTTGGGGAAGCCAGCTGCCATTGCTCAAAATATATTGGATAAGAAAGTATTCTCTTATGCTTGCATTTGTGTTGAAATTGATTTAAATAACCCTTTGCCAGATTCTTTGGAAATTTGTATTGGTTCTGCCTCGTGGATTCAATCGCTTGATTATGAGTCCCTTCCTTTTTGTTGCCGCTTTTGTCACGAGTACGGACACCTTCAATGCCAATGTCCTCGAGCACCCAAAATGGTAGGGGCTTCTTCTTCTCCTTCTTCTGGGCCTTCGGTGGAGAAGGGGGATAAAGGCAAGGCATCTGTGGTCGAGGGTGGGCATGATAAGGATGGCTTTATTCATGTTAAGCAAAAAAATAAATGAAGGGGTAAGAAGCGGGCCTATAAGGATAAACAGAGTGATTAGGGTTTCAATCAGTTTGAGGCCCTAGAGGCCCTAGATAATCAGGCTTTGGAGGAAGGGATTCATGTTGAATTTTATTCTGGGGCCACTGGTATGGATGTTGGGTTGGATTCGGGGCTAGAATAGGCGATTGTTGTTCAAAATAATTCTTCGGCATTAGAGCCGGGGATTTCTGAGCCTCCTGGGGCCTCTACAGATGTGCAGGATGATATTGTTTTAGCAGATTTAGCTAAGGCAGTATTTTCTTTAGGTAAAGGTTGGGGATTGTCTCTTGCTTTAGGGGTGCTGCAATGCCCTCTCAAGAAGGGACACTTTGAAAATTCTTTGAAGGCTGGTCGTAAGAAGGATGCAGACAAGCTTAAGTCTACTAGGGATATGTTGGTGGAATCTGGTTTTGTTAAGACTTTGGAGGCCCACTTCTCTCAACCTTCCTCATGATTATTCTCTCATGGAATGCAAGGGGGTTGAATAGCACCTCTCATCAAAAGGCTATTCAAGATTTGATTGTTGTTCAGTCTCCAGATATCTTTTGTGTTCAGGAAACTAAGCTTTAGGTGGATCTTATGCTTCAATGCTCCTCGTATTTGGTCTTCTAGCCAGGGTCAGTGTATTGTGTCTAGCCAGGGTCAGTGTATTGTGTCTAGGGGAACCTCTAGAGGTTTGGCTCTTTTCTGGAATCCTCGTAAGGTGGTTCCTCATTGGTGAATTTCCAGCTAGTCTGCTATTTCGGTGGTGGCTTCAGTTTTGGAATCTGGTGAGACTATTTTGGTTAGTAATGTTTATGCTCCAATTGACATATGTGGTAAAACCCAGCTTTGGGCTCATATCAAGTATGTGAGGTCTTGTGCCCCCTTTTTTCCTTGGATCTTAGCTGGTGATTTGAATGTTGTGTTGAGTTTGGAGGAGAAAAGGGGAGGGCTAGGCTTGGTCCTACTTCAGATCTGTTTCAGGGTAATGTGGACTCTCTTGCTCTGGTGGATGTTAAACCCTCTAACAAAATATTCACTTGGAATAATAGACAGAGTGGGCCTGAAGCGATTTCCCAACGACTAGATCGTTTCCTTGTCTCTTGCTCTTGGGTTAGAGGTAGCTTGGTCATTTGTTCTAAGATTCTTGACTAGTGTGGCTCTGATCATTGGCCAATTAAGCTTTCGACTTCAACTTTCCCAAATCCAAAGAATCCTCCTTTCAAATTTTAGCTTATGTGGCTGCGTGATCCGTCTTTGGGTGATCTTGTTGTTTAGTGGTGGTGGGATGGCGCCCCTGCGTATGGTACAACTATGTATTCTCTAGTTACGAAGCTGCAATATGTCAAGTATCATCTTAAGCGATGGAATAGGTCATGTTTTGGTAATTTTTGGGCCAGGAAAAGAGAAGCGCAGGATCGCCTTGCTGTTATTACTTGCCAGATTCGAGATTTGGGTTTCTCGGAGGCTCTTGGGCATGCTGAGGGCTAGGCTCTAAAGTTGGTGGAGGAGTTAGAGCTTCGTGAGGAGATTTTCTGGAAACAAAAGGCTAGGATTGATTGGCTTCAAGAGGGTGATAGGAATACTTCTTTTTTTCATCATTTGGTACAAGCTCGTTAGAATAAGTGTTTTATTTCTTCTCTTGTTAACTCAGAGGGTCTTTCGATCTCTTTGCATCAGGCTTTGTCTAGAGAGGCTCATTAGTTCTACTCTGATCTGTTCACCAAGGATTCAATTCCTACTGAGGTGGATACGAATATGGTCCTTGATTGCATTCCCTCCTTAATTTCTAATGAGTTGAATGCTTCTTTTATTCGCTAGGTGACTTTGTCGGAAGTGGAGGAGGTGGTGTTTGGGATGAATAAGGGGAAAGCTCCTTACCCTAATGGTTTCCCAGTTGAGTTTTTCTAGGAGTTTTGGGATATTGTAAAGTTGGATTTATTGGAGGTGGTTCATGAGTCTCTTCATAGTAAGCAGATGCTTTGTGCCCTGAATGCTACTTTTATGGTTCTCATTCCTAAGAAGGAAGGTGCTGACAGGCTTGATCTCTTTAGACCTATTGCACTCTGTAATGTGGTGTACAAGATTATTATGAATTTGATTGTTGAGAGAATTAAATCTTGTTTTCCTGTGATCATTTTTGAGGAGCAAGGTGGCTTTGTGGCTGGTCGTCAAATTTTGGATGGGGTGGTGGTTGCGTTTGAAGTTATTCATTCCATGGAAACCTTTCAAGATAGGTCTATGTTTATCAAGTTGGATATGGCCAAAGCTTATGACAGAGTTAAATGGAGTTTTCTTCAAAAGATTCTTTTGGCCTTTGGCTTTTCCTCTGATTGGGTGAGCTGGATTTTGAGCTGTGTGACCTCTACCTCCTTTTAAGTTCTTGTGAATAGGGAACCTTCATAGCTATTTGGGGCTACTAGGGGCCTTCATCAGGGAGATCCACTCTCTCCTTATTTGTTTATTATTATGGCGGAGGGGTTGGGTCAGCTTCTTAAGTCTCAAGTTTCACATGGATTGATTCATGGGTGGCAGTGGGGGACGGGCTTGCGTACGCTTTCTCATCTCCACTTTGTGGATGACACCTATCTTATGGGTCTGGCTCGTATTAGGGAGGTTGAATCCTTCAGGGCAGCTTTGGAAATCTACCTTGCAGCTTCGGGCCAGAAAGTCAATGAGCAAAAGTCCTCTATATTCTTTTTTAATACTCCTCAAGCAATCTAGCAGAGGATTGTAGCTATTCTGTGGTTTCAAATTGGGTCTCTTCCTTTTGTCTACTTGGGTATTCCTCTTGTTGTTGGTCGTCAGCCCAGATCCTCCTAGAAGCTTTTTATTGATAAGCTTAGGCAGAAGGTTACTCATTGGACCCATTGTTGGCTGTCTACTGCTGCTAGAGTGACTCTTCTTAAGTTTGTTATCTAGGCCCTTCCCATCTATAGGTGCTTTGTTCAAGCAGCTCCTATGTATTTCCTTAAGGAATTTGATGCTCTTTCTCGTCAATTTCTTTGGAGTGGTAATTTGTTGTCTTCAAAGTGGAGCCTTGTTAAGTGGGATTTTGTGTGTAGACCAAAGCAGGAGGGCGGTCTTGGTTTACACTTTGCTATTTTGAATGGGAAAGATCTTGCTGCCAAGCTTTATTAGCAATGGTGTACCAATTGACATTAGTTATGGGCTCGTATTCTCAACCATAAATATCTTCGGGGTGTTGCTTCTTTTGAGGTTCCTCACTATCCTATGGAAGGGAGTGGTTCTATGATTTGGCATACTTTGAAAGTGGGGGCACAACTGATTAAGTGTGTGCTTTTTTGGATCTTTCATTCAGGGTCATAGGCTCTATTTTGGTCTGATTCATGGGATGGTCACCCTCCCATTCTCTCTTCTTTTCCTCACCTCCACCCCCTATGTGATGTTTTTATTGTGGCTGGCTAGGATACTGTGGAGCATTATAAGGTGGAGCAGCATGATGGATTGGCTATAAATTTTTGCTGGAAGCATCCTTTTGAGTGGCCACCTGGAGGATCTCAGGGGGATAGGCAGGAGCTTTCCCTGCTTCTTGCTTCTCGTGCTTGTAACTCTTTGAGGGGACATGATGTCTTGGCTTGGGATGGTTTGAAGTTATCTAGAAAGTACTCTGTGGTAGCTGGTTATAAGCAGTTAGGTAGGCAGTTGTTTGGGGACATTGAGGTCCCTTGGTGGAAGCAAGTTTGGCACAAGCTATCATGGCCCAAGTGCAACTTCTTTATGTGGTTAGTGGCTCAAAACTAGTGTCTTACTTGGGATAATTTATGTAAGCGTGGTTTCCATGGCCCCTCTATGTGTGTTTTGTGTCATGGTGGTGAAGAGAGTGTTTCCCATCTCTTCAAGTCCAATGTTCCTATGCTAGAGAGATTTGGAATTTCTGGTGGGGGGTGTGGAATACGGCCTGCTGGCATGCTTCCTCATTGGTGGAGTTTGGGGAATGGTGGGGCAGGGCCCCTGTCTCTACCTCCTTTCTTCAGGTTGCTTGCACTCTTGGGCCTTCCTTCATTATCTGGAACCTGTGGTTGGAGAGGAATAGGCAGATTTTTTAGGATTCGTTGTTGCTGGCCCCTCACATGTGGTGGAAAATTCTATACTTTTTAGGGGAAACTATTGCGGCTAAGTGTGATATGACTGTGTTGGTGGATCCTCATGATGTTGGTTGTTGTAATCATCTTTATCTTCCACCTCCGCAACGACAGCTCATGCGCAACAGATGTAGACATCCTACCCCAAAGGTGAATAGGGAGGGAAGATGGACCCCTCCTCCTCATGGTGTCCTAAAAATCAACTTGGATGGCTCTTTTCATGGAAACACGGGTCATGCTGGCATTGGGGGTATTGGCCGGGATAGCTTTGGGGATGTTCAGTTTATCTTCTCTGTGTATAAGGGTCTTCATACTAATAATATTATGGAGGCTCAAGCCATTTTATTGGCTATGGAGCGGGGCAGTCTTTTGAGTTGGCGAAGGATCATATGTGAGTCTGACTCTCAGGTTGTGGTGAACTTACTGAAAAGACAGTATTTAGATGATGCGAGTTGGCAGCTGGCTTTGATTGTTGAACAAATTCTCACTCTTTGTGCTTCTCTGGACTATATTACTTTCACTCATATTCCTCGAGAATGGAATGGTGTTGCTGATTGCTTGGCTAAATGGGCTTCTAATCATACTCATGATTGGAATTTGGTGGATCAGGGTCAACTTCCCCCAGATCTATCTCTTCAATTGGATCACTTGGTTGAACTTGATAGGGCCATTTAATGTCATTGCTTTGTAATGTTTTCTTGTTTGAATAAAGTTTTTACCCCTCCTTGATGTTAAAAAAAATATAATTATAATATAATTATATAATATTTTATTGTTTGGTAAATTGTTGCTAAGGAGCAACACCCGAATCGAACCCACATCTCAACCCAAGCGAACTGATGGTGTCGAATTTGACTTTAAGCTTTCGCTCCACCGGTGCGAGTTGAGGCGAGACTCGTCCCCCTATGGAATTTGAACCTTAAACAACCCAACTGCTGCCCTTGCAACTTAACCGTTGCATTACGGGGTCAACCTATAATTATATAATAATTAATAATAATTTAAATAATAAAAATAAAATAAAAAACCAAGGATAAGATAATAAGATAATGATATAATAATAAAATTAAAAAGTGAAAAATGATCCAACAATCATCTTGCATGTCTCTTCATAAATGTGGATCGTCGATCACATAAGTCAGTTGATTGGGTTCATATAGGGGTCAGTTGATTGGGTTCATATAGGGAACACCTTCGTCGTAATTAATCTTCAACCATTTTTCATTTATTTTTAAAAAATAAATAAATTGAAACAAATAATTTTTATTTATTTAAATTTTTAGTTACACGTATATAAATGTGATTGTTATTTAGGAGGTTTAATAATAATAATAATCAAATATATTAAAATAATATAATTTAAGTATTGAAAAAACCCAATTGAAATTTAATAATATTTATATACATCAAATTAATATTTAATAATCAAATATAATATTTATATATAAAATACTCTAATTATATTTTTTAGGTTATTTATTATTTTAAAATTAATAATTAAACAATATATTAAATAAAATATAATTTAAATAAAATATTTATGTATTGATTATATTAATTTTAATTATAGTTATTCAATATAATAAAATTAAAAAAAATTGGTGTGGGTTACTTAGGTTTTTAGTCTTGGGCAAGTTAAGAGAGACCACTTATAGGGGATCTCTTACCAATGGTTTTACTATTGAGACCACTATCCCCAAGGTATTATCACCTTGTTCAAACCCATAGAGATACATAGTCTAAAAACACAAGGCAATGAGAGATCAAACCTTGGTGATAGCTACAACAATGTTATAAGTTGATCATTGCACTATACGATCATTGACAATATAATAAAATAATTAACAAGTGCCACGTAGTGATGAGTACTTGCCTTTGTAGTATTGTAATTAGAGGTTTGTATAGTTAAATAAAATATATGTAAGTTTAAATAAAGTGAATAAAATTTAATGTAATTTTTGTTTAGTAGTGATGATTGTTTATTCAACATGCTACTCCTAAAGTATAGGCATGTAAAAACTAATTTATTATCATTATAAGTATTCTTATATTATATATAACATTACTAAAAATCAATTATATTATATAAAAATAATTATATATTAAAATTTTAAATAGTATAAAGATATTATAAATATCAAACAAAATAAAATAAATAAATTATATTATATTATATTAAAAATAATATTTATTAATTATATAATATAAATCTAAAGAATAAATTTTTAAATTATTTTATATTAAATAAAATATAAATAAAATGAAAGAATTATAAGAAAGAATAAAACAATAATTATTTCAACATAAAATTAATATAATAGCTTTGTTAAATAATATGTATACTATTAATATAATTTAAATGTAATGTAATATAAATACAAATATTAAATAATTTAAATAAAATAAAATATTATATTAATAAAACTTAAAGATAACATAATATCATATTAATAAATATAATAAAAATTTACAATACAAATACAATATATTATTTATTAAATTTCATAATAAAAATATAGTATTAATAAAAAAAATATTATATAATAATCAATTATATTATATAAAAATAATTATAAATTAAAATTTTAAAAATTAAAAGGATATTATAAATATCTATAAACAAAGGACAATTGCAAAATCTTATCGATGAGTTGTGGTGAATAAGAAGTGAAAAAATGATATTCACGTACTCTCACTCTTAGTAGTATACATCTTTGCAGCCACAAAAATATAGTTAGTCAAAAAATAATATTAAAAAATAATAGAGTTAGTCATGTTTATTTATTTATTAATGTTTTTTATATTTATCATTATTATCAAATTGATTTGGTAATCAAATTTGTCATTACAATATATGTATATAGGGATATATGTTTATGTATTAGAATATATGTATATATGAAGATATGTATTTATGCGAACATATGTATATATTTATACATGAGAATATATACAAGTATACTATATACAATTTGATGAAAGTCGATATATATATATATATCCAATCAATATTGTGAAGACTTTGAGAAGCAAAAGCCTCAATCGAAGGCTTAAATTATTGGCTTGCTTATTTGTCTTAAAAGCCATAGCTTAGATCTCATAAAGAGGCCACCTAACTAAGCTAAATGATAGCTATTCGAATTGCTATAAAAGGCAAGCAAATTCTTGAGTATTAAAGCCACGTGGCTGTGATAAAAGCCTTAAATAAGGCGTGGAAAATGTCTTCCAACTTAGACAAAATTTGAGGCATTGGACTTAGTGGAACAACCACTATGAAAGTCTTTGAAATCAGCATATAAATATCAAACATATGCATGACTTTTTCCAAGCTCACTTGCCTATTCCAAAGGCATTGGAATCTGCAAATATTAGTAAATTTTAAACAGCCACAAAGTGGTGTATAAATCTGCATTTTAAAGTCTTTAGAACAACATTTAAAACTGAAATTTATTGCATTTAAATACCAAACAAACTCATAAAAGTATTGCTCCAACTTTAAGCCTATTAGGGCTGCTCATAACATCCATAAAGGGACATGGGAATTGTTCTCATAAAGGCTTTTTAACACAGTATTAAAATTGATTGTTATGGAGGGAATCGAGCCTCCTTATTGGGGCAACCAAGTCAAAGAATTGCAATGGTTTTTACTTGCCATGAATAATGGCAGTTTGTGAAGTTATTGAACTTTTTCTGGTGCAGTTTCATCGACCAAATTGTGTAATTAAGCCACCACGTGGCTATTCAATCACAATAATTTAGAAGCTATTAAATCCACGTTCTATTGTGGCTATTATGGAGGCATTGTGTACCTCGTTCTTTCTTAAAAATAGACAAAATAATAATTTATTTTCACTTTTCCTTAAAAATTCGTCAATAACACACAAAACTTCTTAGTCAATCGTATTATAATTTTTATAATTTATAAAATTAAATATTGAGCAAATTTACTTTACAAAATTGAATTTTTTTTAATTTTTTTTTTAAATTATTGTTTTTGATTGGTTGAAAGCTAACTTATTAATATCTAATTAACTAAGAAAAACAAAACTCATTGCAATATATTGCCTACGACAAATACTAATAATTATATATATATTATATATAAATAAATGAATAATTTATAAGATCTTAATTTACTATAGGTATAAAAAGTTTAATTAAAAAATATATAATTTAAAAAAAAATCCTAATTTAAATACGTACAGGTGGTTTAGGTAGCTTTAACGTCCCAAAATCATTCAAAATAAATGAATTCTCGCGACACAATTTTTTAGCTTATCAAACAAGAGATTTCCAATTTTGTGAAACTGGAAGATATCAGTGCCTGGTTTTTTTAATTTAAAAAATTTGTAAACCTGTAAATTTCACAACTGCAAAATCCTCATCTGTAACAAACAAAGAAAAAAGAAAAAAGGAAAAAGCTTGTTATGATCTGATACTGTTTCTCACCGTTAGGACAAGAGCGTCTCTTGCAATCAATGCAAGAATGTCAGCACATGACACCACTCCAGGACAGTACTCTTCCAATGCAGACTTGGCCTCGTCTATCATACCAAATCCCCTGAGTGACAGATTAGGAATTGCATCCTTCTCAGCTGTATTTCCATTTAACGAATTCAGCAACACAGACCCATCACATCCCTGTTACACAAGAAGAACAAACAGCTCATCAGTATACTCATATCATCTATACAAGTAAGGCACTGCCATTTGTTTCAGGGATTAATTAAAGCTATGGTGGTACTTGTACTGACCCTAACAAAGCAGTCATGGAAATGCATTCTGATTAAAGAAGCAGCCAGAGATGGAGCCAAAGGTATATGCTTTTTTGCAACATTCAGTACAATTTCTTCTGCATGAGGGCACACTGCATTGTAAAAACCCATCTCCAAATCTCCTCCTTCACTTGTGCTCAGCATACAAACTATTGTAATAAAACCTAATACCAAATTCCTAGTATAACCCACCATTACTGCTGTTCTCAGACTAATTAGACTCTCTAGCAATTGGTTGATGAGATTAGTGGGTAACTCATTAAGCACTCCATTTATATTTTATAGTAATGTATGGAAGTTCAAAGGAGAACTTATTGGGCGGCTAGGGCTGATCAACATATGACAATGAATGATGTTCTTCATCCCGAGCTCTTTTGTTTCAGTAATTTCAGCGGTCGTTTTAAGAGAGGCCCTGTTGAGTGAAAACAATTATAACAAGTCAATAGGATTACATAACCAACCCTGTCTGAGAGCTGTCCTTTCAATTGGTTAATGGGTAGTTAGGATATGGATAGGCCCAGTTTCTGTTCACTTCCATAAGCTGTCCTTTGTCATATTTTGGGAATTTGCTTGTGCTGAGATATAAGCAAGCATCAACAACTCCACTATCTTCATATTTTCTTTTTATTTGAAACCAACTTTTGTCATTCCTTCTGCTTCTGTCATATTGATTTGGTTAGTAGCTCCTTTCCTACTTTTCAGTTCATAGGGATTTGAGGACAAAAAGTTTATGTCACTTTCTCTTAGGTCGGCAATTCTTTAAAAATTATGGAAATTGACCAGGGCTTATCTGGTAGCTTACTCTCAATGAGGGTTGATAATTGGTGAAGAAGTTTGATATGCTTTTTTAAATTTTATAGTATTATTTGAATGAGTGTGTAGTGATATTTTTTTAATGAATAAAAAGTTAACTGGTGAGATAGTAGTGAATGTCATTTCTGTATTTTTTTACAGTATTTACTGTTATTTTTTAATGTAAGATAGAAGTGAATGACAGTATAAATATTGACAAATATTAGTATTTCATGGAAGTGTTTGATTAGTTTTTTTTTTTTTTCAAAATTAGAAAATTGTGAATGATAAGTTATTTACTTGAATTTTTTTTATAATTAATGATTCAATGTTTAACAATTATTAATTTATCATGATTTTTTTTGGACAGTTATGTTTATATGACATCATATTTAGTAATGTGGACTTAAAACCTTTATTCTAAACAGAGATCTTGAAAAATAAACTATTATACAAAATTGAAAAGATTCAATATTACCATATATAATTTGTCCAAAATTAAAATGCTGGATTATTAACTCTACTCCCCTAAACATCAAAATAACCAGTTTCAATTGAAAAAAGTATTTCAGGATACATGTTTTAAATAGTGGTGAGTTGTTAATGATGACGTATATTGCAGTAGAAGAAAGTTGAAGAACAACTCAATAAAATTTAAAGAGGATAATAAACAAATACTTGCGTTCCTATCTATATCCTAACTGCTCAATTCCAAGGGCAGGTCTTTAGATTACATGATAGGTATTGTAATTATCTCTACTGAGAGCTATGAAATTATTGAAATGGAGAAGCTGAGAAAGAATATTAAGAGGCAGGATTTCATAAGCCCTAGCCGCCTCTACTTTAGAGCACCCAACGTCACAACATTGCTGGAACTAATTAAGGAGTCCTCATTGAGCTGCTTCAGTAATATCCCTATAAATCAAGCACTTCCATGAGTTACCATTCATCTTATTAATAATCAGGCTGTCTAACGAGTCTCATCATTACAGCAAGAATGATGACTTGTGGCAGGAAATGGGTATTTGTTTTTGTTGCTGTGGCTTTCCTCTTCAGCACGAGTGAAGGAGAAGTCCTCAAGATGGGCTTTTATGATGAAGTCTGCCCTTATGCTGAAGATATTGTATATAATGTTGCGAAGAAGCACATACCTCTGGCTCCATCTCTGGCTGCTCCTCTCATCAGAATGCATTTCCATGACTGCTTTGTTAGGGTCTGTATATGTAACAATCAAATAGTGCATTAACTCTATAAATGAAGATTACCCATTGGCTCATTTTTTTTCTTGCATGACAGGGATGCGATGGGTCTGTGCTCTTGAATTCAACAAAGCACAATAGTGCAGAAAAGGAAGCGATTCCAAATCAGTCGTTGAGGGGCTTTGGTCTTATAGACGAGGCCAAGGCTCTACTGGAGCAGCATTGCCCTGGGGTGGTCTCTTGTGCTGACATTTTGGCACTCATTGCAAGAGATGCTGTCTTTGTAGCGGTAAGAATTGAGAACTGAGATTTGTCTTGTTGAATTGGTTTTTGGATTCGATCGTGTAAGATTTTTTTCTTATCATTTTGGTGATGGATCACAAAATGTGATCTGAAATGTTGATACAAAAATATCTTACACAATTGAATCTAGAAATCATTTTGACAATTATCAATATGGATTGTGGAAACTTGATATCATTAATGAAATTTGTCTGTCTTTATAAAAAAATTATGATTTTATATTTTTCACGAGTTTGTTTTTCTATTCAATATGAAATAGAACATATCCTAATTTTATATCATTGACGAGTTTGTTTTGCTATTTGATACAGATTATAAAAATATACTGATATCTCTTCGACTAAAAACTAAAAACAGAGGATATCACCCTCTTATAAATTGATCTCTGAATTAAGTGTTGAAACTTGTGTATGTTTGACAGCATGGAGGACCATATTGGAACGTCCCCACTGGACGTAGAGATGGACTTATATCTAAGTCATCTGAAGCACAAGCAAATATACCGGCTCCTACTTTCAATTTCTCTCAGCTGATTGCTTCTTTTTCAAGCAAGGGCCTGGATGTAAAGGACCTTGTCTACCTTTCAGGTGCACATACCATTGGAATTGCTACGTGTGGGCCCAACACTTTCAGCAAAAGGCTTTACAACTTCAGTGGAAGAGGAGATTCAGACGTGGACCCTTCCATGGACAAGTGTTATGTGGACAACCTGAAGAAATATAAGTGCAAGAGCCCAACAGACAATACGACTATAGTTGAAATGGATCCTGGCAGCTTTAGGACTTTTGATACTAGTTATTACAAGCTGGTGACGAAAAGAAGGGGACTTTTCCAGTCAGATGCTGCACTGCTTACTGATGCCACCTCCAAATATTATGTTGATCAGCTGAGTGAAGGGCCGCTTGACGACTTCTTTGCTGGATTTGCAAAATCGGTAGTGAAGATGGGGCAGATCGGTGTGCTCACTGGAAGTGCAGGGGAGATCCGATACCACTGTGCTTTCGTTAATAAGTGAATTCCTTGTGTGTTTAATGATCTTGTGTCATAGCTATTTAAGGTGTTTCTATTTGCAAATAGAATAAAAGGAGGATTCCTTGCAATAATGCCCAAACACCTCTGGGGCTGTCGTGTTCGTCAGTGTGCCATTAAATGCTGTAATTCAAGTTTCTGGTAGTAATGCAAATTTGATCTTTGGAAGTGATATTCTTGTGTTTGTTTCTCTAAGAGTTCAAAAGTACAGACCATTTTACATCCCTTTTATGTGGGTTTCTTGAAAACACAGTCCTAGCACATGCTTTTAACTCATCTGGTGTTCTCATTGAAAAATAACAGTCCTAGCATATGCTTTTAACTTATGTGGTGTTCTCATTGAAAAATTGGATATTACAATTAGAATATAATTTTTGATTAAATGAAATTTTGTGTTTTGATTATTAGTTTTTTTTTAGTTGAATTCATTATGTTGATTTAATGTTTACGTTGAAAAATCAAAATTCAGCTTGAATTCGATATTAACTAGTTGCCCATGTACCATTAACAACCTACTTGTTGTGCACCTAACCCTCTAATTAATTCTTTTACAATAGCAATACTTTTAACTTATTTGGTTCTCATTGAAAAATTGGATATTACAAATAGAATTTAATTTTTGAAATTAGAAGAAATTTTGTGTTTCAATTATTAGTTTTCTTTTAGTTGAATTCATTATGTTGATTTAATGTTTACGTTGAAAATTCAAAATTCAGCTTAATTCGATATTAACTAGTTGTATGTACCAATAGCCACCTACTTGTCGTGCACCTAATCCTCTAATTAATTCTTTTACAATAGCACATGCTTTTAATTTATTTGGAGTTCTCATTGAAAAATTGGATATTACAAATAGAATTTAAATTTTGATTAAAAGAAATTTTGTGTTTTAATTATCAGTTTTATTTTAGTTGAATTCATTATGTTGATTTAATGTTTACGTTGAAAATTCAAAATTCAGCTTGAATTCTATATTAACTTGTTGCCCATGTATCAATAGCCACCTACTTCTTGTGCACCTAACCCTCTAATTAGTTCTTTTACAATAGCACATGCTTTTAACTTATTTGGTGTTCTCATTGAAAATTTGGATATTACAAATAGAATTTAATTTTTGATTAAAAGAAATTTTGTGTTTCAATTATTAGTTTTCTTTTAGTTGAATTCATTATGTTGATTTAATGTTTACGTTGAAAATTCAAAATTCAGCTTAATTTGATATTAACTAGTTGTATGTACCAATAGCCACCTACTTGTCGTGCATCTAACCCTCTAATTAATTCTTTTACAATAGCACATGCTTTTAATTTATTTGGAGTTCTCATTGAAAAATTGGATATTACAAATAGAATTTAAATTTTGGTTAAAAGAAATTTTGTGTTTTAATTATTAGTTTTATTTTAGTTGAATTCATTATGTTGATTTAATGTTTATGTTGAAAATTCAAAATTCAGCTTGAATTCGATATTAACTAGTTGCTCATGTATCAATAGCCACCTACTTGTTGTGCACCTAACCCTCTAATTGATTCTTTTACAATAGCACATGCTTTTAACTTATTTGGTGTTCTCATTGAAAATTTGGATATTACGAATAGAATTTAATTTTTGATTAAAAGAAATTTTGTGTTTTAATTATTAGTTTTCTTTTAGTTGAATTCATTATGTTGATTCAATGTTTATGTTGAAAATTCAAAATTCAACTTGAATTTGATATTAACTAGTTGTATGTAGGGGAGAAGGTCCAGTTGTTGTCCGTGTACCAATAGCCACCTACTTATCATGCACCTACCCTCTACTTAATTATTTTACAATAGCATATGCTTTTAACTTATTTGGTGTTCTCACTAAAAAATTGATATTAGAAATAGAGTTTATTTGTTTATTAAAAGCAACTTATGTTTAAATTATTAGTTTTTACTTTTTAGTCAAATGTTTACATTCAAAATTTAGCTTGAATTCAAGTTGATTCAATTTTAACTAGTTGTATGTAGGGGAGAGGGTCTAGTCGCTACCCATGTACTAATAGCCACCCACCTATCACATGCCTAGCCCCTAATTGATTTCTTTACAATAACTAATACATGAAAATTAAAAGCTTCCTAAATTATTCCACATTGGGTTTCTACAAAAAAACCAATGGGTTTCTTTGTATGTGACTTAAGAGCTTAGAGCTATTGTTTCATCTTCTAGGTAGTTACAACAACTATGAGACAAATCATTAGAATATATTTTATTTTATTTTTGTCACTATATATATATATATACACAATTAGGAATATTAATTGAAGGATTTGTGCAACTTTTTGGTGGTCGTAGCACACAATTATTGAGGTGTCTATGTGCGAGTATCAATTGATACCTCCAAATGACAAATTTTGGACCTGTGTGCATGTAATGACTTTTCTTACAATTGTCATAACTACCTAGAATCTGAAACAATAGTTTTAATATTTTAAGTCGCATACAAATAAATCCAAAAAAATCATGAAAAATTAATGTACTGTTTAGGAGCTTAGGGTGCATGAAGTTAGGGCAGGTAACTACTAGGCCCTCTCCCCTATCAATGCCCACATCAAAAATTTCAAATTGTGTACCTAATTCTTGGGGGATTTACTTACTAAAAATTCCATCATAGATTCTTAAATAATTTCTACATCTATATCTTGAATTTTATACCCCTCTTAATATTTTTAAAATATATCCCTTCTTTTTATCATATATCCTAGGAATTTATTTTTAATATTTTTTATACCTAGAAAATATTGTTCAAATGAATATACATTTCATTTCCACCACTATCACACCAACCTTACAAAAAAAAATATTTGAATATTTTTTTCTAGGAGATTATGATAATATAATTCATTTAAAATATATCTTATGGTGACCCCTAATAGAAAATATAATTAAAAAAGATAAGAGTATCTAGTTGATGTGAATATTTGGTTATTCTAGCCTGCATGGGTAGTGGAGTTGGCTTGGGTTGTGGGTTTTCTCCCCATTGGTTTTAGGTTCAAATTTTCTTTCGGGTTTACTCTGTTGGGACTCGCTTGCAAGCTGTTGGGTCCCCCCACAGTGGACTAGTCTTGCCTCAGTTTGCCACTTTGGGCGCTGGGTTGGGTTGTGGGGATACCCCTATTGTTATAAATAAATAAAAAATGGTTATTCTTGAACTCCTACACATGATTGGATCTAGAAAATAAATTAGTACTTGTGCATAGGGTAAACCATAAGAAAATTTAAATATAATTGTTAATCCATCTCATATGAAAATCAAAACTAAATAATTCATCTTTAATGTTATCGTGTTTCAATCCTTTAAATAAGGTATATATTAACCTCTACAAAAAAAAATATTGATAAAGTTTTTTCTTATCATTTCCAAGTGACACGCCAACTTGATTCATGAAACCCTCTAGATAGATGCCCTCAAGAAAAATCATTTCTCATTTCTTTTATATATCATTCTAAAAGGTGTACATAGATGAAATCATTCTTTTTTAATAAACTTGTATCACCTCAATAGTGTAAAAACCTTCATTATTTCACCTACTTAAAACTAAACAAATATGCATGCAAACTCTACATAAATAACATAATTAACTCTTCTTTGTGCACTCATAAAAGATAAAAATAAAAGAAATTTAAATTTATACTTTTTACCCAACTTCCTATCCCTTAGACCTAACTCCCAACCACTTCTATTTTCTTACCCCCAATTCCTTAAAAGGGTATATAATAATCACCCTCTCTAATCTTGATACCTAGCAGTATACCTATCTTTTCATATTAAATGTCCTTTTATTGACACCCTTAGGGCCTCGGCTATGTTGAAAAAGACATCTCCCTTAAGTCATTTTGTAAGGAGAATCATCTCGAATCTACATTAAGTTAACACTCAAAATCACACTCCTAGCATCATGTCTCTTGTAATCACTCCTACCCTTATTGTAGAACCACACTACATCGACACATTTTAATTGCAATGTCTCTTTTCTAATAAGTTCCAAAACCCTAGTTTTAGACTAAGTAATTACATCACCTTTTTGCATCTTTTTCAACTTCCAAGTTCTAATTATCCTTATTATCACAACATCATTTGCATTCATTGTGTTGTATTCTTACATTTATCCAAATCATTGAATCAATCAAGGGGATTTTCATAAGGAGAAGATCCTTGCTTCTAAGTAAACTCTCAAAGGTGTTTATCAATAACACTAGTCTTTTATCATAAGTCTAGATACCAAGGGAAATATTTGTTTACATGCATATGAAGGTTGTAGGTCACAAGTTCATTTCTACAATCAAATGTTCAAATTTCCAAGTGTGGAGATCACTTTCACAAGAATAGAATTAAACCAAGATTATTGATAGTTTTAGAATTAGCAAGACTTGGTCATCAAGTGCTCCATTCATATACAATTTGATATTAGAGTCCAACATCTATGGCTATTGTTATGTGTGCACCTAGTAGTTTACCACTTATTGAGGAGCTTAGTGTTGAGGCATTTTCTAGTTTTGATCTTTATGATTATTATTGAACACCTAGAATATTGAGAGGTGGGGGGTGAATTAGTCTTCTACTAAACCATTTAATTGCTAACCATTCAATAATTAAATCATATCTAACTACAACTATAGATAAGAACATGAAAGGAATCATAACACCACATAACAAATGGACACTAAGATTTTTACGTGGAAAAAACAAAATGGGAAAAAAACACGATGATGATTAGCTCACAATATGTTATAACAAGTTATAAGATATTATAGGGCACATTGCCAGGACTCATTGTCCTTGAAAGGCTCACAACTTGAAATAATTACAAAAAGAAGTGTGGCTCACTGCCAAAAAATGAGTTGATGGAATACACCTTCTGTGTGTTGAATTCAGTTCCAATTAAGCTCTGGAATTCAAAATCTTGCATCAATTTTCATGTTCATAGAAAATACATACAACTTCGCATAATATCACATAGTCGCACATCACTGCTTATTACTTATCGCATATCACTCATACACTTCATTGCTTACTTGCATGCTTACTCACTCAATACAAAATTGTTTCATATATATGCACTATTACAACTTTATACATCAATTAGGTTGGCCTAATTAGATGTACACATCGTGTTAAAATGTAGCTTGTCGGCACAACCCAAAACTTATTTTGCTCAAAACAAAACATGCAAGACATAAATTAGGTTAGCCCAAACCTAATAAGGATCTCTTTAAATCATTCACGAAGCATACAATATTTATCTACATTGGCCAGAAGAGGACTCATACCATTTGCATAATTATTGAGCAGAATATTGTAAGCCAAACTTTTGTCACTTATATCTTTCATCCCATTCAACCAAAATTTCTGAAAACTTTTCCAAAGATGTAAATTGTAGTCCTTAAAAACATATTAAAATCTTATGGAGAGATCTTCCACTGTGAGAAGTTTTAGACCAAATTACTAGATCAAAAATAACAGAAACACAGTTTTACCGGAGTAATAAAAACTGTCACAAACCAATGTTAGCATCAATGACAACACACCAGAGGGATTCTTCTTCATTCTTCCAACAATATTCCCCTTTTTCATTGATGGAAACATGTTCCAAAAATGGATCTCCAACAAACTATCTTCACTCCCTCTTTCAACTGTACAGACTAAGAAAAACTTCTCCAAGACCAAAGCCAAAATTTTCACATATACTCTCCCCCTTTGACTTCAAGGACAAAGGGCATCCTGATGATAAACTTAAAAAAAATAAAAATGTGGAAAAAATTTAAGTGGAACTAGGGGCACCTCCCAATTCCTTAAGAATAGCTTCCTATGTCGGTTCTCCTTCATCCCATATCCCCTTCGCTCTGACAAGAGTTTTGTACAGTGATTCCAGTTCAATCAAGCATTCTTCTCCTTCTTTCAGAGTGGATGGATTTTTTTTCATCTTGTCAAGTGTTTTTGCATCCACTAGGGCACATGATATAGGAATGTGTTTGGACATAACTAGGTCTTCAAGTTGTCCAAACTGCCTTATTGCATCCTCTTTTTTCCTCTGTAAAGTGAAGAACTTGTTTTGTAAGTTTGTAATATAAGTCCAAGCAGTATAACCTCTGTCATCCATAATTTGGTAGGCTCAGGAGGCATTCTCAAGTTGAGACTCTATAAAGTCAATTAGATCTTTAATTCCTCGAGTGGCGTCTGACCACTGCATGCGATATACAAACAATATCTAAGCTTCCTCTTCACATTATTTTACCTCTTTCAGACTTTGCATCACTTTGATGTGTGTGATTGCACATTTATCCTATAGTACAAGTAGCCTTTTCTCCAAAAGTCTTGATTTTGCCTCTTTCTTAGTCCGCATCTTAAGACTAGAGGTGTATTCTTTGATTGAATCAACTAGGAGCTTCAAGTTCTCAATAGGGTGTAAAGAATCGTCAATAGTAGCACTGGGAACTGACTCCTGTAAAGCCTTGATAGAATCATCTACTAATTTAGTTCCTCTCTGATAAGTTTCAACCATTTCCTATGTACCGAAGTTAAGAAAAGTACCACAAATCTTTATTCTTTCAACTAGTGAGATCTTACTCATATCCACATAGCCTGGATGCGATGGAAGTTGAATTAGTTGAGGTGGTAGCATGGGCTCAATCCTTGTTTTCCTTGTCAATAAACCCTTAAGAGTACTTCCGGATGATTCTCCGAATGGCTTTGATGGCTCAGTAGTCTTTGAAGGTTCTTCTTCACTTCTTCCAACTTATGTATCATCCTTATTCTCTTCTTCATTTTCAAAGGGTTTTCCTGAAGGTTTGTCCTTATTTTATTCTTCCTTCTTGTCTTCATCATCTCTACCATCATTTTTCTTTTCACCTTTGTTTCCTTCATTTTCATTCTTGTCTTCTTCTTTCTTATTCCCAATATCCTCATTGTGTTCTCTTGGATTATTATTAGTGTCACCTTTTTGTTGATCTTCAGTGTGTTTACTAGTTGTCTCCTTTGTGTCTTTCGAAAGGGAAAATGTCTCTGAAACAAAATTCTTATCACCAACCTTATACAAAGTAGGATGTTCCTTTCCTTCTGTTTCTTTATTCTTGACAATAGTTGGCTCCTATGCTTGAGTTGTATGAGATGAAGAACCAATTTTCATCCCATAATTCCTTTCCATTTCTCTTACTGTACCAAGTGTTTCTTTCCTTACTATTTTGGTAATGTCTTTCTCTTTAGTCATCAAGAGAGAGTGACTCTCTGTTTAGCTTTGAACAACTTAAAACATTCATTCAATAGGGTAGAAACATCCTCTGTAGATAGAGAGGATCCATATGTATTCAAGACATCTGATTTGATTTTTTCATCTGTGGTTACAACTTCATGCTTGTTTTGTACTAAAGCTTTCCACACATTGTTAGTCACCTTCTTCCTTGTAGTTTCCATATTCTCATAAAAAATGACCATATACTGAATGAAAGCATTTATGATAGTTTCCTTTCCTTTTTCGTTAACCTCATCAAATAACTTAGCAATACCTAAAAAATCCTCAGATTCTATCATATTATTCACTAAAGATTCTAATCTCAAAGGAGAGTGTTCTCTTAAACTCGAGAAGAACTGGGCATGTTCTCCATAGGTTTTGATGTGCCTTCTTCACCCCTCTTTTCATGCACATGAATCTTGAAAACATTTTGATCTTCCTCAGTATCTTCTTCATCATATGAGATGTCAACATTTTCTTAGGTTTTAGCTTCTTCATTGTTGGTAGAGGTACCGCTCCTTATGTTTCTTTTCAACTAGATTTCCTCTTCCAATCCAAGTTCTATCTCTCTTTGCACAACATCACTCAAATTCCTTTTCATGCCTGCCTTTTGCTTTACTCTTTTTTTGGGGGCAACAGATGGTTCAATGGGGCGGTACATTTCTCTTCTTAGGGGCTTTGGTGTTGGGTTTAGAGGAAACAACTATATTAACTGTTGCAAGGGAACTATACTCTACCTTCTTTCTTTTCACTAATGCAACTGCACTGGGTGTTGTTGGTAATGCAGAGGAAGTGGAGGAAGATGCTCTTCCTGACCTCCTAGGTCTGGAGGGGACTTCAACTGATTTGGTCCTTTTCTCTTCTACAATTTCCCTTAACTTTTCAACATCATCTTTAGATAGTGAATGCATATTGAAAAATGCCTCAACATTTTTGTTTAATCTTTTAGCCCTTTGAGGTGTAGAGGTCTCCAAATACACTTCAACAAACTTCTCTTCATATGTACCATGTCGGGGTTGAGAGGGATCCTTAGGACTATTTAACAATATTTCAATGAGTCTCTCAACTACTTGTTCATCAACCTCATATCCTAGAGGCTCTATCCATAGAGTCCTAGGTTCTACTACTTCTATAATAAATTCATCTATTGACACTAGAAAAGTTATATCCTTTGCATATTTCTTTACTAAGCTCCTTGGAACTCTATCTCTCTCATACATATTATTCTGAAAAACTACAAAGAATGCAGTTAGAGCATCATTTTGTGCCTTGTAGTCTCCAAGACTATGTAAGTGTTCAAAAATTTGATGTGCTATTGGTCTGTTGGTATTCCATATAAAAAAATTATTTCCTGGTAGCTCTCTCAGAAAGTAAAGTAACAAATAAACTACCAATGTACCAAAATTGAAAGGATATTTCTTTGTTTTAGTCTAGTTCAAGTTATCCATAAGTTGCTACTAGAGCAACTCACACAAATCATAATCCTTCCATTAACCACCATGTCATATGCAACATAAACTGATGTTGCAGACATCAAATTGCCTCGGTTGGTAAAATAAATTTTCTGACCAATCATAACAACATATCTCACAATAGGGTTTGTAATGGGCTTGGTTGTTAGTTCCCTTCCATCATATGTGGCACCCGTTAGCTTCATTACCACATCATTTTTCATGGCTTTTAGCACTGGTAAGGGTCCAGTGTCACAGAGACTAGTCACAACTTTAATTACTTCCTTAGTAATTACTCCACCTACACTTGCCCATATGAATTTTTCGTGCACTCTGCTAAGAGCCATCCTTACAAATTTTGCATCCATTTCACTACAAAATTTTGGGAACAAATTTCATACATCTAGTTTCTTTCGTACAAGGTTTTCATATTCTGGTTTTATGGAGTGATTATATCTAGTCAATTCTTTTACCCATTGATCTCTGAGTACTTGATGATCAAATTCTTCCAATTTTATGTGATTGTAGGTTCGGGTATCCTTAGTGGGAAAGACACTACTTGGGATTTTTGAAAATACACCCATGGGGTCCATTTCATAAACTTTCCATGAAAATATTCTTGAATCTCTTTGAAGTCTCGACAACAGTTGTTGTGGCCATTTCTCCTTAATTCTTTTTTATATGCTTATGAAAATTGCTTCTAATTCAAACCAACAAAGTATTGATAAATGTAAGTACCTTTTTCAAGCTTTGACAAAAACTAGGGTATGATGCCAAATACACTGAATCACCTTCACCTTGCTTTAGCTCGCTCTACTTTCTTCCAAGTGTGTAAAAGTGATTTAACTCAACTTGAATTTTCACTTTATGCCTTACCAATTTTCCCTAATTTTGCATTAAATGCATTCCACCTTCAAAAATCTAGTAAACACTTCATGAAATTCACTATAAACCTAGAAAGCTTCACAAATCTCCAAAATTTCACCTTTTCTATTGGAATCTTTTTCAACATCTTCATAATTCCATTCTACTTCACATATTTGCGTGCCACTACTTGAAAGCTCTTATATTGGGGGTTCATTAGATTTCTTTGTAACTGATCCCCTTAAAACCACTACTAGGTTTAGTGTTTAGAGGAAGTATCTACACCAAATGCAGATATAGATGCATTTGATTCATCCTTATTCTCAAGTTCTTCCTTTCTCTTCCAAATCTTCTCCATTTAATTTTTTACTTTAGTAGGATCCACTTTATTTATAGGTGTATTCCTTTGTTTTGGATCAAGTTTCTTCCGATTTTTGCTTTTACAGAATTTTGAAATATGTCCAGGCTTGTTGTAAGTGTAGCACATAATATTTTTCTAACCAAATTGATTTGTATTTATGCTTGATTTGCACTGGTTAGCTTTATGTCCAAAAGTATAACATGTATAGCAATAACCTTTAAAATATTGAATCATTCTACCAATATTGAATCTATTCATCAAATTATCTGACTTTTGCACTTAGCAGCTCTATGCCCAATTTTCTTGCAAACAAAACATTGTCCAAAAAATAATTCAACATTCTGATTCATTCCACTTCTACATTCTATTTCCCTATGACCAAATTTATTGCATGAAAAAAAATACCATTGAATGATGGGTACCTTTGAGCATTAGGCTTTCGGATAGGAATCCTTTCAATATTGCTTCTTTGATTCTTGCTCTATCTATCATTGCCTCAAGTCTTCCTTTGATTTTCAACTTTGTTAGGAGTTTGATTTAGCTTTGAACTTTGTCCTTCTTCAATTCCTAAACCACCTCTATCCTTAGAGGGTTTATGAGATGCAATCGGTTCATCAAGCATTATAGTACTTGCTTTGAATTTATCCTCATGAGCTCTTTCTTTCTCCAAGTTAGACCTTAGAGTTACCACTTCTTGTTCAAGCTTTGTACATTCATTAATTTTGTTCTTAATTTTAGTTTTCTGGCAGTCTTCAATTCTTTTCTTTTTCTTCCACTTGCACCTTTAGTCTGGTGATGTCTTCATTTGCTTTCTTCAATTGATCAGACTTCTTTATGCCTTTCTTTGAACTTCTTGATTTTCTCTCTTAAATTTTTTATGCATTCATTCACTTCTTTCAAGTTTTCCCTCAAATTTTCTTTCTCATTTTCAATTTTTTCTAGGTCTTTAAGAGTAGCATGGAGTTCCTCAGTTGCAGAGATCTCTTTCAAAGGATCATGACACCTTTTATCATCCATATGTTTAAACTTCAAGGTCTTCCTTAAGCTATTAAGCTTTTCCAAAGGAACCAAGCTCTGATACAATTGTTGAACACCCATAATACTGAGAGGGGGGAGAATAAATATTCTACTAAACCATTTAATTGCTAGCCATTCAATAATTAAAGCATATCTAACTGCAACTGTAAATAAGAACATTAAAGGAAACATAACACCACATAACGAATGAATACCATGATTTTTACGTGGAAAACTCAAAATGGGAAAAACCACGGTGAGGATTAGCTCACAATATATTATAACCGGTTATAAGATATTACAAGGAACACTACCAGGAATCACTGTCCTTGAAAGGCTCACAACCTAAAATAATTACAAAAAGAAGTGTGGCTCACTGCCAAAAAGATGAATTGATTGAATACACCTTTTGTGTGCTAAATTTAGTTCCAATTAAGCTTTGGAATACAAAATCCTGCACCAATTTCTAGGTTCATAGAAAATACATACAATTTCATACAATATCACACAGTCATACATCATTGCTTATTACTTGTCACATATCATTCATACACTTCCTTGCTTGCTTACTCAATAAAAACGTGTTTCATATATATGCACTATTACAACTCCATACAACAATTAGGTCGACATAATATGTGTACACATACTTAATTAAAATGTAGCTTTTCGGCACAACCCAAAACTTCTTTTTCTCAAAACAAAATGTTCAAGACATAAGTTAGGTTAGCTCATACCTAATAAGGATCTATTTAAATCATTCACGAAGCATACACTACTTGTCTATGATAATAGTGTAAGTATCAATTTTATTGTGCCTTAGTTGTATCTTCTTGCTTAAATGATGCTTAATTAATTTTAATTCTAGCATTTAAATCTTATAATACTTGGTGTATTGTACTTTTATCATCAATGATACTAATAAACTCTTTTATCGATAACTTATATGAGTAGTGAGCTCATAATTGATGCTCTTTAATCAGTAGCAGATCATGCTTAACCATAATGAGTGATTTTGTTGATGATGATAAAATTCATAGTTGTACTCATCAAGGTGCTCTCATGGTGGATTCACTTCCTAATGGTTACCACATGACTACCGTTCATAAAGAAAATTCAATAACCACTAAAAATTGTATTTAAAAAAACAATTATATTAGTTGTTGAAGTAGTTAGTTCTCAAATGTAAATAGTTGGAAGTTTCCAACAATTGGTGATTCTCAACAACCATAGCCATTTTATATACCCCTTTTGTAATCGATAATGGGCACCACATGTATGTAACTTCCTTTAACTCTTGTGTAAATTATGAATGAAATGGATTGATACATCATTGTGTAATTCTTAGTATGAGATCTTATAGTTCCTGGTACTTATTATGTTGTTTACTTTGTGATAATTGATAAGTAGAGATATGCCATAAATATTTGGGATAATTTCCTATAAGAATTATGATAAGATACAAAGTAAGGTTGGGAAAAATGGCAATATAAATGGGGAAAATAGTAGAGGAACCAAAACAATTCAATAGAGAAAGAGAAGATGATCTCACACAAGATCTTGTGAACCTGTGGGACATATCTATCAAGGAGCACATTTTGAGAGAAGCTATTAGAATACATCTATCTATCAAGACATGATTTGGAACAAATTACAAGTAAATGATGAGGTATACCATCTATTGAATCAATTACCAAAAATCCTTGCATGACACTTTATTATTCTACAAGACCTCAAGGCAAAGAAAGAAGAAGAGGAAGAATGTCATCAAAAAATAATACAATGATATGAGGAAAGGAACTAAAGGAAGAAGAGGAACATGATATTGACCAACAATGCACATCCAAGAATTAATTCCCTTATACCTGTATGCAACCTAAAATGGTCACCTAGACTTTGGGCCCCATTTATTTAATTTGTCAACATCAACTTTCTGAATCAATGATTGTCGCATTTTCAAATCAAATTTCTTAATCAATTCATAACTATTTCAAATGTTTCAATTTTCCCTAAGGTTTGAATGCTTCATTAATTTTATTTAATCAAAGAAATAACCTTTAATAAATAAAATAATGTTATTTAATTGAAGTTAATATTACTTAAATAAAATGATGCTATTTAATTAAATCTATTTTTAATTAAATAATTTTATTTTATTTTATTAATATTCATTTCTAAATTACATAATCTTATTTTATTTTATTGAAAGAGATATTATCGTCTTAAATAAAATAAAATAAATGAAATATCCTCTCAAGAATATCCTGTGATGAAAAAAATGGAAACAAATTAGTTAAAAGGGAAATAAACTAAAAAAAGAATTCCAATCAAGATTTGTTTCTATTTTTCCATTTATCCCACATTGCTTCTGAATTTGCCTTCAATTCTATTTTTGCCTATAAAATGAGCCCTCTCATTCTCATTTGAAGAATCACGAATTTTTACATCAGACTTATGCTACAAATTTTCTTGAGTTTTATCATTTGAGATTACACATTAGTTTGATTTTATAAGCATCTTAGTTTTAGAGCATATAGTTTAATATTACATTTTAGCTTAATCTTCATAGTAGATTAATTTGCAAAGTAATTCATTTATGGCATTGCATGTAGATCAATTTTCATTTCAATAAATTAGTTTTGTTTATTGCATTTTACAGTCATTTAGATTAGTTTTCATTGTTGCATTGCAAGAACATGATTCATGGAGATTGGAATTCTTACTTCTCCTCTTTGAATCTCTCGTTCCGAGACTGTATTTGCAGGGGTAACTGGGTTAATCTGAGGGCCACAATATCAATCCCTGCTCTTCTCGGATAGAGAGCTGTGAATTGATTTGCAAGGACTCATTATTGAGTATCTTTGTATGTAAGGATTCACAGAAGTATAACATATTTTCACTTATACATTTTGGCGCCCACCGTGTTATACATTTTCATTTATATATTTTCATTTATGATTCTTCCATTGACCGTTTTTCAGGTGATACTTGCATTCGCAGAAGGGTTTTCATTGAGCTATTTTGTCAAACAGTTTTCATGCTGAGTTTTGCTAAGTATTCATGTTGAGGTTTGATGAAAGTCGTTTTTTTATTTGAGCCGTTTTTAGTTTTGCTTCATAAATCCAGCTTCCACTCAGTTTTAGGAAAAACAATTTCTGGGTTTTGTAGCCAGGGTCGAAATCCGATCTGGGTATCTTTCAGTTTTTTGATTTTTTTTCACGGATCTGAAGAAAATAGCTGCACAAAAAATGTTGCGCGTCATTTTTTTCACTTGGCTAAAGATTTAAAAAAATTATTTTTTCATCTTCTACTCGCTGGATCAAAAAACGATTTCTGGATTTTATTTTTTGCTTCAAAAAATTTCTGGGTTTCTGTTTTTGTCTACTCATTATAAACAGATTTTTCAGAAATCAAATTTGAAGATTTTTATGCATGTTTTTAATTTAGTTTTTAATTTTTAGTTTTTAATTTAGTTTAGTTTTTAATTCTAATTTAGTTTTTAATCTTAATTTAGTTTAGTTTTTAGTTAGTTTGGTTTAGTCTTTAATTTATATTTTTAAATTAGATTTTTTTTAGTTTCTAAAATTCAAATTAGATTTTTTTAAACTTTGTTAATTTAAAGTAGATTCTTTAACTTTGTTAATTTAAATTAGATTTTTTTACTTTAGATTTTTTAACTTTATTAATTTAAATTAGAATTATTAATTTAGATTAGAATTTTTTTTAATTTAGATTAGATTTTTTTAATTTTATTAATTTAGATTAGTTTTGTTTTAAATTTTTAGTTTAGTATTAGATTAATTTAGTTTAATTTTAGTTTTGTTAACTAATTCTTCTTAGATTTAATTTTGACTAGATTAAATTAGATTTTTAATTCCAACGTTTGTTCTTCTGGTTCTTCTAAATTTTTTTTTCACAGCATAACAGTTTCTGCAGGATGCCAGTCAGAGAACTTGAAACACACTAACGGTTTGATTGCAGGACGCATGACAAAGACTTGAAAACAAACACTTACGCTTGTCAAAGATCTTATTTAAAAAAACATTGTGTTTGTTTTCCTGCTTTTCAATTCACATAGTCTAATTAGGGCTTCGTTAAAATTCTTAGGAGTTTCGATAGTGAGTAGGGAATTTCGAATTCCTTGTTCAAGAAGTGGCGTGATGAATTACGACAAATACAGTTCCCCGATGATCTTACTAATAAGGACGAACTCTTAGGGGAGCGGAGCCAGTTATGTAGTGAATCTTTAGCACTTTCACTGTTAGAAAGTTATGCTCTTTCTCTCATTGAGAATCCTAAACCCAAAAGTGTGTGGGATTTGGTGAAGTGAAACTAGCTCGGATTAAGGTTGTTTAGCATGTTTGGGTAAAGAGACGTGCTAGAGAAGTATGCTCTTCTCCTTTTGGGAGAATCGGAAACGTGAAACCTAATCGGTGCCAGCGTCCAAAGGTCACCCTAGAGGGCCCCCGCTAGAAGTTGAACCTCCCACCAATCCTGAGCACACACTATCATTTGGTGATTCCACCTCACTATATTAAAGAATGTCTTGTTGAGCTCCAAAAGACCTTTCAAGCATTTTATAGGAATCCTTTCCATGACTTGACCCATTATCAGCGAAAAAGCTCTGGCGGCTGCAATCATGCGTCGCCCGAGCCCCACTTTTGGGCGGTGTGTGTGATTTTAGGCAAGCTGGTGTGGGCTACAGGCTCGAGCTCGCATAGGTGGCATCAAGGTTATTGTGAATGGAAGCCAAATAAAAACCTCTTAGTTAGTTGCCTACCCGGTTCACCTCCGAAAGGAGTCATAATCTTTGCGCAAGGAGGGGGAAGAATCTCTTTGTATGTTGATCATACACATATTCCCATCATAGGCATACACCTGGACGTTTGGAGGCGGTTGCGACACTGGCCCCTGCTACAAGGGTAACCTTTGAACGTACACTGTTGAGTCCTTGGAAACACCAAAAACATGGGCGCCCTCTAGGTGACACAACAGAGGTGCATCGCATGCGACAAGCAATGGGGCAAAGGTTTGGCTTCTCAACCGCCTTTGGTAGGATACGTGTTTGTTTCTTGAGTTCAAACATTGTCCAAACATCTTCAAACAAGACTCCCCCGATACTATCAAGTTGCTTTGTCCTTGATAGATCTGTTATCGACTACTTTTTGTATCACAACTTGTCTGATTGAAACCTATGTGCTTGATCAAAATTTGTTGATATACTTGCTTGATCTTTGAAAATAAACAACAAACTGAAATACTGAGTTCTTCGATTAGGTGACTTGTCCCAGTTTTAGAGACCTATTCTGTATTTAGGGTTTATGTGTCCTTGAAATTTTTAATTAGTGATCCTTGATCTCATAAGTGATTTTGCTTGAGATTGGAAAATTAGGAATTGTTCCTGTCAAATAGATAAATTTTTAGACTCTTTGATAACACACTTGGATAGTGCTAGTAGTCTCCTTGTCCACCCATTTTCATACAATTCAAACTCAGTACACTTTGTGTAAGCCATCCTCCTGATCCATATGTGCTAGGGTGTTCACCCAAGAATTGAGCACCTCTGTGGCAGTGTTGGTTTGCACCTATTTGCAATAGTTCTATTTCACCATCTCTCTCGGACAAGAGAAAACTTTTACTATCCTAGTTTGGTATTGACATTTCTTAGAATTGTCTGTTTACCTAAACTCTCCCTTTCATGTCAGTCACAATAAGATATCAAGTGAGCCAAGGAAAGCGACCTCAGATAGTCTTTAACCAACTACCCCTAGTTCAGACTCGTCAAAAGAGAAAGGAAAAGGAACCAATATTTGACCAGTCACCTAGGAGTCAGTCTGAAACCTATTTTGACCCAAAGAGCCATTTTAGTGACTTGAGTGCCCCCTCAGCACCTTCCCACTCAGGTATGGATATGAGTTATACTGTCACTCAGTGGGAGAGGGAAGCCATGGATCAAAATCTTGATGATATCTATGAACAACACAGAAACAACATGATATTTGGAAATTCTTCTCATGATGATCAACCTAGTTCACCCCTCATTAATACAAGATATTTGGATGCCCATCAACGGGATGAAAGGTATAAGAGATGAGCTCACCAAGAACAATGGTCACAACACGAAGACCAAGACAATGAACCTCGCGATGCTCATGTCAATACAACGTATACCAATGACTTGTTCAAACAGTCTAGACCAAGCTCACCACTTCAACATACCTCAAGGTTCACAAGTGATAGGCTCAAAAGAATTGAACACGAAAAGAAAGCCTTTCTAGATGAACAAGCTGCAAAGCAAGAAAAGTTTAGACAACTTGAGGAAGAGAGCTAAGCTTTATTGGAAGTACAAAGGAAACTCGCTCAAGAGGAGCAAGATAGGCAGTTAGCCCACCAATTAAACAAATAATACAATACAAGGGGTGCTAACAGTTGACATACTTCTCCTCCCTCCACCCCTTCCAGAACACCAAGAAGTAGAAGGCTGTCAAGGACCCCTTCTAGATCTCCTAGTCCTAGAGGAAGAAGGGCCTCTCAGTATGCTCACTATAGGAGGAAAAATCCTCCCAGAAATTCAAGACCACACTCCCAACATGTACATCCTGGTTCCCAACATGGAGGTGGTAGTTCACATTATGACTTTGATACTCAAGCCTTCATGCGAATACAACAAGAGCCTATCTTCCAACAGTATGTGGAGAGGTATTTGGAACAAAAAAAAGATAAGTTCTTGGAAAGTCTAATCAACAAGGTGCTGTAAAACCCCTTATAATTTTGATGTGACAACAAAATACAAAAAGCAAAATCCCTCTCAAGAGGGAAGAAACTACCAAATGCTGTAATGATGGAGAAAATGATGCAACCTAAGAGCTCATTCTCACCAGACCTCAATTTGTCCTAACCATTTGACAAGAGGTGAGTATGAAAGATTCCAAAGAGGGTGGAATTCCCACAATACGATAAATATGATGGCAGTGGTGATCCACACGACCAAGTGCGTCAGTTCTATACTATGAGCTTTGAATTCCATCAGGATGACTCCTATTTGATGAGGTTGTTCCCTAGGAGTCTTAAAGGACAAGCAATGGAATGGTTTACCAATATCACTCCTCCTGTCAAGAATTTTAGAGAACTTGTTCATAGATTCGTTCAACACTTCGCATATAATCTGTCAAGATCTGTTACTATGTTGGACCTATGCAACTTGAAACAAAATCAGGGGGAACCCTTTGTTACCTTCTTGTAAAGGTGGAGGAGACAATGATCTCGGTATCCTAGGACGGTCCATGAGGATGATAAGATTGACATACTTGTTAGTAATTTGGTGCCTGAAATGAGATATGAGATCAAAAAGATAGTCTTCACTTCCTTTGATACCATGATTGAAACTGCATGCCGCATTGAGGATGTTCTAAAAGAACAAGGCATTTTGACCAGACATAACAATAATACCAACAATGGTCAACACAACAATAACAATGATAAAGGGAAGAACAACAATTGGAACAAAAACAAGTTGTCAATGATGGAGTTGTGGATCTTCCCAATCAAGAGGATCAAAGTGTTCTTAATTTGACTAAGGCTATGCAAGCAATGAAGCTTAATGCAACTCCACAACAAGAAAGTAAAACAAGATATCAGGAGAGGCCCAAAAACCAGAAGCGGCAATTTACCAAATTGGGTGACTCATATGAGGATATTCTCAAAACTCTCATTGCTAACAACTTGGCACATCCTCAAGATCCTGCAAAATTTCACATTCTAGATCCTAAGCCACATTGGTGGGATGACAAGGCATTCTGTAAATTTCATAATGGCCCTGGCCATACTATTGAAAACTGTTGGAGATTAAAACATATCGTCCAAGATTTTATAGAAAGTGGAAAGCTTCAAGTTGATGGCCTAAATACCAATGCTGATCATAAGGCTTTTAAGGAACCTTTTCCTAATTAATACAAGGGGGAAACCTCTAAAATCACGTAATGGCAAAGTCAGTAATCAACTACACCTATACAAATGTAGAAAATGTGATAAACATGCTTGAAGTTGTGGACAAGTGTTAATATGATAAGGAGTAAGGACCGCATGGTTATGACTCTCCTCCTATTTTTGACAACCAACTTGTTGTGGTGCTGAGAGGTCCTCATTCTAGGTTATCTTCCCAAGCCCTTAATGCTGTTACCAAGAGTCAAGCCCCTATTATTCTCAGAGGGCCTAGTTCAGGTCCATCCAACAAATCCAAGCAAGTGGCATCCAAGAATGTCACTATAAAGTCTGCCACTGCTCTCAAACCAAACTACAATCTTGTAGATCAGTTATAGAAAACTCCAGCACAGATCTCAATCTTAGAGCTTCTAGAGTTGTCCCCTAGACATAAGCAGATCCTTGAGGATGCTTTGCGCACAACAAATGTCCCCAACAACATTGATATAGACCAATTCCAAGGCATGGTGAATCACATTACTAGCCCACATTACCTTTCTTTCTCTGAAGATGATGACAAATCCCTAAGCCATCCACACAATCTTGCCCTTCACATTGAAGTCATGATTCATAAAACCCATGTCAGGCGCGTGTTGATTGATGGGGGTGCCGGGTTAAATATCTGTACTTTGAATTTGTTAAAAACTTTGGGCTATTCAGAGCAAGTGATCGACACTAGAAAGAAGATCACCATAAAGGCCTATGATGAGGCAGAACGAAGTTCTAAGGGGTTGGCTGTCCTTCCTGTCAGGATTGGTCTAGTTGAAAAAGATATCTTGTTTCAAATTGTTGATACTGGACCCCTTACATACAACATTTTACTGGGTAGACCATGGATTCATGATATGCAGGCAGTGCCATCTACCTACCACCAGTGTGTTAAGTTCCCCTACAATGGAACAAAAATTTGCATACCAGGGGATAACACCTTATCAATTAACTCAATCTCAGCTAATGTTCATGTCCCTCTTAACCGAGCAGCAGAGGATTATGAAACAACTTTAGCAGACTGTCAAAACAAATTTGCTAGTAGACCCGGCATGGGGTATCAACTGAAATCTCAAAAAGATGCCCTCGCCTCTAGGACATAAGCCCGTGAGATGAAACCAACACCAGCAATAATTATTTAACAAGTTTTGAATCCTCACACTCAATACAAGATGAAAAGAGGAAGTTTTTTAGTCGTCGAGATTGATATACAAAGAGGGAGAAACACTGCAATAATGAAAATTTCTCTCCCAAGTCCCAAGTGGGAGAGGATATACTTTTGTCAAGAAGATGGTTTATCCGTGATATGGGTCTCTTATGTAAGGTTGGCATGCTGTGGCTCTAAAATCACACCAATCAGCGATCTTTTGCATCAAGCCCAAGAAACCGGGTTGGCCTTAGTTTTATGAACAACAATAAATGCAATCATTCCTATTTCCTCGATAGCGGATAAGATGACACATAATATGTACTAGATTTGACCAATCAACAAGACATAACAGAGGATTGGGTACCTTCAACAAATCTCCTTTGGGAAGATTCAAGAGATTTAATACTTGATAGTCCTCCTATCTCATTTGCAATAGATAGTGACTATATGAATGCAAGATTGACTATGGATAGTGTCTCCATCCCAGCTGCAACGGATGGTGATAATTCAGATAATTTTGTGATTGAGCAAATTGCTAGAGGAGAGGAGCCTCTTCAAAATCTTGAGGCTTCTACATCACGAGGCTCCAACAATAATTCAAAAATAGACTCTCATGAGTTTGAATGGGATTCACTCTCAGATGCAACAGTTGACTTGGATATGGATGTTGTCCACACTTATAGTTCTCAACCTGATGTAACTGACAAGTCATGTGTTAGATTAGAAGATCGGAACCCACATGTCGCATTAGTAGACGATTCTTCGCTTGCTAGGATATCCTTAATCTTGAACTGGTCATCAACCTACCCCTTGTTCACCCCAACCTGATTGATTGGTCTCAACGGTACCAAGAGCCTCAACTCTTGACATTTCACAATGACTATGAGATCACCTGCTATCTAAATGCCATTGAACCTGTAGTCTCTTCCACCAGTGAACTAGCTACCAGTATGACAGAACCTGACATCAAGTACCTTAGTCACAAGATAAAAAGAAAAGAAAAAAAGAATAAGAGTTCTGATGGCGAAAACCATTATGTGGCGGTGTCAGAACCAAAAAAAGTAAAAATAAAAGACGTATCCAAAGGTGAAAACCTCCCAGAGGCACCTACAGATGAGGTACTTAATAGTCTCCCAAGATATTTTCAGGATAGATCATCAGTATTGGTTGAACCTATAGAAGCTATTAATTTGGGCACAGAGGAAGTTCCAAAAATTGTGCACTTGGCTAAATCTTTATCACCTGAAGAAAAGAAAGCCTATACTGAGTTCCTCCAAAAGAAGGAAATTAACTTTGCATGGACATACTCAGACATGCCAGGGTTGGACACTAATCTCATTATGCATCATTTGTCCATAGCTCCAGGTGTGAAACCAGTCAAACAGAAGTTGAGAAAAATGCACCCTCATATAGCTCTTTTAGTGAAAGCTGAATTAGAAAATCTCCTTGGTGCAGGATTCATTAGAGCCATAGACTATGCTGACTGGATTTCCAACATTGTACCTATTTCTAAACATGATAAAACCATTCGAATCTGCACAGACTTTAGAGATCTTAACAGAGCATGCCCAAAGGATGATTTTCCACTTCCTAACATAGACATGATAGTGGACATGACAACGGGATATGAGATCTATTCTTTGATGGATGGTTTTTCTGGGTATAATCAGATCAAGATAGCTCCTGAGGATCAAGAAAAGACTACATTCACATGTGCCTGGGGTACTTATTGTTGGAATGTCATGCCCTTTGGATTGAAAAATGCAGGAGCTACTTACCAAAGAGCTATGACAACTATCTTCCATGACATGATGCATAAGAATATGGAAGATTATGTGGATGACACCCTGGCTAAGTCTAAGAGAAGAGGAACACATTTGGCTGATTTAGAAGTGATTCTAGATCGCATGGAACAATTTCAACTAAGATTAAACCCAAAAAAGTGTGCATTTGGTGTTACTTCTGGAAAATTATTGGGATTCATCATTTCAGCTAAAGGAATAGAAGTGGACCTGAAAAGGTTCAAGCCATTATAAACATGCCACCTCCAAAAAATGTCAGCCAAATGAGGAGTCTTCAAGGGCGCCTTCAATCCATAAGGAGGTTTATTTCACAATTGGCGATAGAGCACAACCTTTCAACAAAAAATTGCATAAAGGTGTTCAATGTGTCTGGAATGAGGATTGCCAAAAGAGCATGGATCAAATTAAAGAATACTTGGCAAATCCTCCCATTTTAATGCCTCCCATTCCAAGAAAACCTCTCATTTTATATGTCTCAGCTACTAAATCTTCACTGGGGGGATTGTTGGCTCAATTAGATGAACAGGAAAGGGCCATATATTATATTAGTGGCATCTTGTTCTTATGAGTTAATTATACTAGTATTGAAAAAGCTTGCCTCGCAGTAGTGTTTGCTTCTCAAAAATTGTGACACTATATGCTCGCGCACACCATACACCTCATAGAAAAAATTGATCCTCTCAAATACTTGCTCGGTAAAGCTACTCTCACCGGTAGACTTGCTAAATGGATGATTCTTTCTGAATTTGACATAGAGTATATTGAGCGCAAAGCAATCAAAGGCCAAGCTATTGCAGATCAACTGGCTAATTTCCCTATTCAAGATAATATGCCCATTCAAGTCAACTTTCTAGATGAGCATCTTATGTACATGACTGAAAGATCCTGGAAACTATTCTTTGATGGTTCTTGCATGCAAAATGGTTCTGGAGCTGGTGTGTTGTTTGTTTCTCCTCATGGGTATACTATTCCTAAATCTTACAAGTTACTCTTTCCATGCACAAACAACATAGCTGAGTATGAGGCTTTGACAAATGGACTAAAAATGGCCATAGAGTGGAATATCATAGAAGTACATATCTATGGGGATTCTCAGTTGATCATCAACCAAGTCAATGAACAATACCAAACAAAAGATGACAAGTTGGTACCTTACAAAAAAATGGTTGATTCATTAAGATGGTATTTTACTTTTGTCACCTTTCAGCAAATCCCTAGGGCTAAGAACAAAGTATCTGATGCTATGGCCACCCTTGCTTCACTTCTTCAGTTAGAGGAACATGAGTCTAGATATGAATTCCTGGTGGAAGAGCTACGATATCCCATATTTGACTCACCCGAAAGCCATGTCATTTGTACCCTTGTCAATCATGAATCCTCCCGCTATGGTGCTATTTACTCATATCTTCGTGATGGCATCATCCCTGATACATTTAACTGATCTGAAAGAAGAAACCTTATCCGCAATGCCTCTCGCCATTCCCTCATCTCTGGTGATTTGTATAGGAGGGGTCTAGATGGAACACTTCTTAGGTGCTTAGAAAAGGAGGAATCCGATCAAGTGCTAGTTGACATCCACGAGGGCATATGTGGAGGACATTCTAATGGTCTTTCCATGGATAGAAGGTTGCTTAGGGTAGGGTACTATTGGCCTACGATGCAGATAGATGCAGTAGCATTTGCTAAGTCTTTTGAAAAATGTCAGAAACATGGACACCTGATACATGCTCCAGGTAGGGAGCTAATTCCTTCTATATCTCACTGGCCATTTCAGCGATGGGCCTTTGACCTTGTTGGGAAGATTCATCCCAACTCATCAGGTGGGCATAAGTTCATTATCACTGCTACTGACTACTTCACAAAATGGGTAGAGGTTGTTCCACTTTCTATTGCCTCAGGCAAGACAGTGTCTTTATTTATTTTAAACCATATCATTTGTCGATATGGAGTGCCATCTGAGATCATCACTGACAATGGAGGTCAGTTCAAAAACAAGGACCTTAAAGAACTTTGCCAGATTCAGATAAAGCAACATTGGTCTCCATTGCCCACAAAAGAAATGAACCGATGAGGCTTCAAACAAAACCATTCTCAAGATTTTGCACAGAACAGTTCATAAGAATGGTAGAGACTGGCACCTACAGATAAATCCGGCCCTGTGGGCCTATAGAACGAGTATTCGTACTCCAACTGGGGCAACTCCTTTTTCCCTCACATACGGCACTGAAGCAGTGCTACCTTTAGAGGTTGAGATTCCATCACTTCGGGTCTCTCTCAAAGGTCTAGTTACAGATGAAGACTATCGCGCCATGAGATTGCAAGAATTGGAACTTCTTGATGAGAAGCGTAAAACATCATTTGACCATATGAGGGTCTATCAAAAGCGGATATCCAAAGCCTTCAACAAAAAGGTTCGCCCTAGAGAATTCCAAGTAGGAGATCTTGTCCTGCGAGAGAATCCTAAGAACCAACAAAATTGAGAATAGAAGGGAAAATTCGAACCTAATTGGCTTGGACCCTACATCATCACAACAACTTTTGGCACAGGTGCCTATCTACTATCTACTGAAGAGGGGGAGCAGCTCCCTGAGCCTATCAATGTTTTGCACCTGAAGAAGTTCTATCCTTGATGCCTGTTCTATCTGGGGGCATCCTTTGTATATAATTATGACCTTGATATCGTGGGGGCATCCTTTGTATATAAAATTGATATATTGTCAAAAAATCCAAAAAAATTCAAATATGATGCTAAAAAAATACCAAAAAATTCAAAAAATTCAAAAAAAAAAAGTGCCTTGGTGAAAACCTGGAAATAGGCACCTTGGTAGCAAAAATACAAAAAAAAAAATTTATTCCAAGTGGTGAAGACCTGGAAACAGGTGCTACTTGAGGCCTTTCCATCCCTATTTCTTAGCATGCATCCTCGACACTTAGCCTTTCTCCATCATGCCTTGTCCTTATTGCCTTGGTTTGGAATTGGTCTTTGTCTTTGTCTAGGGGCATCACTGTGTTAGCTTTGGTCTCTTGGATATGCTTGTCTTTAGGACACCTCGCAAACGGTGTTTTTCAACACTAACCCAACTGTGTTTTTCAACACAACCCCTGACATCATGTGTTTTTCAACACTTATCAGTTTGGTCTTATCCAGTTCGGTCATGTGATCTTACCTACTTGCAAGCATTCGATCCTTATCCTCGGAACTCAGTATTAGTTTACACACTTAAAATTTTTTAATTGCAACACTTAATGCTTGAGATATGCCATGATCTTTTCTTTGTGTGCTGACTGATATTGATTTTCGTTGAGTGTCCTTGTCTAATAAGTCTCTCCGTGATGCATAGCTAGAGGACTTGGGGCATGGGGCATGTTTTTATTTGCTTTCTGCTTGTGGGTGTTGTCTTGAACCTCTTTAGTGTCTCTTGTTGTCTCCTTGACACACTTAAGAGATTTATGGCATCATCCTTGAATGTTTTTGCACAACCATTCTCATGGTAATCTTGGCATTTATGTCTTGATGCGAGCGTGGTTTTGCTACATTAAATTGGGTAAGCTAACATTGTAGTCATCTTGACCTTCATGTCTTTGATGCTCATGTTAGAATCTTTCCACATTCCAAGCTGATATAAATCACATTCATATCTTCATAGTTGCGTTTGTGACTAGTGATGATTGTGTGATTGTCCGATGTCCGGTAATAATGGCCCAATGATGAAAATAAGTTCTCTTACATTCTCTAACAAATGATGAACACACAAAAACCTATGTTACCCTATTGCAAGTACACCTTTGCATTTTCATGTAGCTTGCATTATTTAGACTTCATGTTAATTTGCACTTTTAGGCTGTATTATGGGTTTGAGAGGGTTTCCTTCATCTTTCTTGTGGATTTTTCATCAACTGTGATCACGTTCTTCATTTCCTTATCTTCTTTCGTGATCTCAATCAAAATTCCCTATCTTAAACAGTTGATTGATTTTGATGCATCCTCTTTATTGAGGCAGATTCTCTTCCTTCTCTCCATTTCTTTCCATTTCTTCCAAACTTCTATCTTCCATTCGATTTCACCCCACTTCTTTTCTTCTAATTCAACCTTAGGGCATAATTTTCTTGCTGATCTACCTGGTTTGGATTCTTATATTTTTCATCTTACATCAAGAACCTTATTTTTTTTGATTTGATCAAATTTTTCAATTTATTATTTCTCCTCTATCTCATTTTGATTTCGATCACGAGGGGGCAGTACCTATCAAACTTCAATCCTTGATTCAACTTTATCAATTTATCAATTGCTTCTCTTAGGGCAACCTTGCTTGAGATTCTTATCTCTCACTTTGGATGTGATCCCGAATCGACCTCATGTTCAAAGGCCTTTTGTTTATGTTTGTCCAGATGTGATCCCGAGTCGACCTCACATCTAAGTTGTTCTGTGATCCCAAATCGATCTCACATTGCAACTTCATTCTTTGACTGCATGTGATCCCGAGTCGACCTCACATTAGTCAAAGAGGGGCAAATGTATGCAACCTAAAATGGTCACCTAGACTTTGGGCCCCATTTATTTAATTTGTTAACATCAACTTTCTAAATCAATGATTGTTGCATTTTCAAATCAAATTTCTTAATCAATTCATAACTATTTCAAATGTTTCAATTTTCCCTAAGGTTTGAATGCTTCATTAATTTTATTTAATCAAAAGAAATAAATCCCTTTTAATAAATAAAATAATGTTATTTAATTGAAGTTAATATTACTTAAATAAAATGATGCTATTTAATTAAATCTATTTTAATTAAATAATTTTATTTTATTTTATTAATATTCATTTCTAAATTACATAATCTTATTTTATTTTATTAAAGAGATATTATCATCTTAAATAAAATAAAATAAATGAAATATCCTCTCAAGAATATCCTGTGATGAAAAAAAGGGAAACAAATCAGTTAAAAGGGAAATAAACTAAAAAAAGAATTCCAATCAAGATTTGTTTCTATTTTTCTATTTATCCCACATTGCTTCTGAATTTGCCTTCAATTCCACTTTTGCCTATAAAATGAGCCCTCTCATTCTCATTTCAAGAATCACGAATTTTTACATCAGACTTATGCTACAATTTTTTTTGAGTTTTATCATTTGAGATTACACATTAGTTTGATTTTATAAGCATCTTAGTTTTAGAGCATATAGTTTAATATTACATTTTAGCTTAATCTTCATAGTAGATTAATTTGCAAAATAATTCATTTATGGCATTGCATGTAGATCAATTTTCATTTCAATAAATTAGTTTTGTTTATTGCATTTTACAGTCATTTAGATTAGTTTTCATTGTTGCATTGCAAGAACAAGATTCATGGAGATTGAAATTCTTGCTTCTCCTCTTTGAATCTCTCATTCTGAGACTATATTTGCAGGGGTAACTGGGTCAATCTGAGGGCCACAATATCAATCCCTACTCTTCTCGGATAGAGAGCTGTGAATTGATTTGCAATGACTCATTATTGAGTATCCTTGCATGCAAGGATTCACAGAAGTATAACATATTTTCAGTTATACAGATTGCAAAACAAAAAGGTAGAGAAAAAGGTAAGTATGAAGATGTATTTCCTATTAAATGTTTCTTTTCCAGTAAAATAGGTCATTTTTCATCAAGGTGTCCTGAAAGAGTTCTTAGATCTAAGCCTAAAAAATCCAGATTCTAAAAGAGATGTTTCTTTGTTGAAGAAGAATGACTGATGATGAGTCTGATAAACATAATGGAAATGAAGATGAATGGGTTTTCATTGCTACCATTGAAGATAATCTTGTGGCTACAAAAGCTACTAAAGATGAAAAGGCTCTTGTAACCCGAGTTGAAAAAGATGATTGGTTCATTGATAGTGGATGCTCACATCATATGATTGGTGATAAAATAAAATTTGTAAGTCTAGAGAAGTATAACAGTGGGGTTGTAAGATTTGGAGATAACAATGCTGGTGTGATTCATGATAGAGGATCTATTTGTCTTGGGGGTAAGGATAACACTGATGAAGTTATTTATGTTGAAGGCTTGAAGCACAACTTGTTGAGTGTTGGATAGATGGTGGAAAAGGGCTATGACATTCAGTTCAAAATGGAAGATGCAAGATAAGTGGAAGTTTTGGAAATATGATTGCTACTAGTAAACAAACAAAAGGTAATATCTTTCACCTAACTACTACTAGTGGGAGTTGTTTAATTGCTCAAATAGATGAAAGCTAGTTATGGCATAGGAGGTTGTGTCATGTAAATTTTGACAACATTATCAAGATAAGTTCCACCCAAGCAGTAAGAGATCTACCTAAGTTAGTGAAGCCTGCTAACACAATTTGCAAGGAATGTTAGATGGGTAAATAGACTACAAAATTTTTCCAGAGGAAACAATTTCATTCAAATAATTTGTTGGAGTTGCTACATACCAACCTTTGTGGTCCCTACTGAGTCAGAAGTATTCATGGAGAAAGGTACTTTATGCTAATTATTGATGATTACTCTAGAATGATATGAGTTTCTTTCTTGAGAGAAAAATGTGAAGCATTGGAAAAGTTCAAATTTTTTAAGGCTATGGTAAAAAATGAGAAAGGTCTAAAAATCAAGTTCCTGAGATCTGACAGAGGTGGTGAGTTCACCTCTAGGGAATTCAACTCTTTTTGTAAAGAGCATGGAATTAAAAACAATTATCTGCTCCCCGAACCCCTCAACAAAATGGAGTTGTAGAGAGAAAGAATAGAACAATTTTGGATGTTGCCAAAACAATAATGATGGAAGGAAATGTGTCCCAGATGTACTGGAGTGAAGCAATAAGCACTGCTGTGTATACGTTGAATCGGGTAAATGTTAATGGTAATTCTAGTAAGATCCCTTTTGAGTTATGGTTTGGTTACAAGCCTACTGTTAAATATTTCAAGATCTTTGGAAGCAAGTGTTATATCAAGAGAGATGATGATATAGGAAATTTTGATGCAAGAAGCGATGAAGGGATTTTCCTAGATTACTCCACTAAAAGTAAGGTCTACCGGTACTATAAAAAAAAATGGAGAAAGATGGTTGAAAGTGCAAATGTCAGAGTTGATGAGGACTCTGCCAAATCATCCAGATATTGTGGTTATGATTCAGATGAAGACAATACTAGAAAAGGGAAGAATTATGAGACACAAAATCTACTTCAAATTGTTCTATATGTTCTGGAAAAGGAACCTCAATTTATTCTGGTAAATCAAGTCAGTCAGGAAACACAAACAAGTGTGAGTGTAGAAGAAAGATCAGAAGAATCAAAAGTTCAAGAATGTCCCAAAACTCCAAGGTATGTAAAGCTAAATCATTCTAAAATTCAAATCATAGGAGACAAGAATAAAGGAGTGCAAACTAGAAGAAAGATTGCAAAAGAATATTGTCTGATTTCCAAGATTGAACTTAAAAATGTCATAGAATCCTATCAAGATGAACACTAGTTGGAAGCTATGAAGGAAGATCTGACACAGATTGAAAAGAATAACACATGGATACCGGTACCTAGGCCTAAAGACAAAAATGTGATTGGTACTAAATGGGTGTTTAGGAACAAGCTAAATGAACAAGGTGAAGTGGTCTAGAATAAAGCAAGACTGGTATGTAAAGGGTATTCTCAAATGGAAGGTATTGATTTTGAAGAAACCTTAGCCCCTATTGCTAGAATTGAAGCTGTAAGGTTATTTCTTGCTTATGCTGCATACAAAAACTATAAATTCTATCAAATGGATGTGAAGTCAACATTTATGAATGGAGAACTAGAAGAAGTATACATTGAACAACCAGATGGATTTCAGCTAACTGACAAGGAAGATATGGTCTGTCGATTAAGGAAATATCTATATGGACTTAAGTAAGACCCTAGAGCCTTGTATACTAGATTGGACAAATATTTACTGAAGCTTGGATTCACTAAGGGTACTACTAATAGCAACTTATACTTCAAATTAGATCATAATAAGGAGTTAATTATAGAAGTTTTTGTTGATGACATCATTTTTGGAGGAGATGACAATCTATGTATGAAGTTTGTTGATGAGATGAAGGATGAATTTGAGATGAGTATGATTGGAGAGATGAAGTTATTTCTAGGATTGCAAGTTACATAGTTAGACAAGGGGATCTTCATATCTCAGTCCAAATATGTGAGAGAACTATTGAAGAAGTTTGGAATGGATGACTCAAACCCTGATGGTACTCCCATGGTGACCGAATGTAAGTTGACACAAAATGATGATTATCCTAAGCCAAATCAAACTAGATACAGGTCAATAATCAGTGGATTTCTCTATTTAACCCAGGCTAGACCATATATTATGAATGCGGTTGTATGGTTGCTAGATTTCAGGTTGATCCAAAAGAGTCTCATGTGATTGTTGTTAAGAGAATCTTTAGATATCTAAAATAAATAGTTGACTTTGGACTTTGGTATCCAAAGGATGATGATCTCACTTTGAGTGCATATACTAATGCAGATTGGGAAGGAGATGTAGATGAAATGAAGAGTACAAGTGGTGGTGCTTTCTTCTTAGGGAAGAAGCTGGTGTCATGGTTGAGTAAAAAGTAGAATTCCATTTCTCTATCTACTACTAAAGCAGAATACATTGCTACTGCAAATAACTGTACTCAAGTGATATGGATGAAACAAATGTTGACAGATATCAGGGTGGTATATGAAGAGCCTATTGCCATATACTATGACAATTCAAGTGCAATAAATATTTCAAAGAATCCAATGCTGCATTCTAAGACTAAACATATATCAATCAATTTTCATTTCTTGAGGGAGAAAGTGAATGAGAAAGAAGTCAGATTGGAATATGTGCCTACCAAAGAACAGATTGCGGATATATTTACTAAGCCATTTCCAAAGGATAATTTTGAGTATCTTAGAGCAATGTTAGGGGTAATTGCCCCTCCTGATAAGAACTAAAAGATGCATTTAATTGCATCAATCTATGAGCTACATTGCTATATTATGGTCAAGATTGATGTTTTCATGGCTGCTACTCAAGGGGGGTAGTCAGATGTGTAGATATGTGGTTCAAAGCATGTATTTGGAAAGATCATGGTTACCTTTTCCATTGTTGTCAAAGGGGGAGAAATGCATTGTGAAAAATATTTCTGAGGAGAAGAGCAGTTAAGAAGAAGAGTCAGTGTGTTGGGTTGATGGTATTTTTCACATCATGTGTTGCCATCAATGCTAAAGGGGAAAATTGTTGGATATTGTGGTTGTGCTACTGATATGTGGTTGTTCTTGATGTCAACACTATTAGCATTTGTTGTATATGTCAAGGATATTGAGAAAATTATAAAAGAAAGTATTCTAGGTTCCTAGTGGAATTGTCCAGGTCATGAAGGCATCTTGTTCTTTAGGTTGAAGATTAGCTGGTGTGGATTAAAGGGTTTATTTATGAGTGTATCTAGATCATCTACCAGAATTTTTAGAGGTCCACATGAAGTTTTGATTGTATTATGGTCTGACAGTGTTTCTGTGGTCTCTGTTAGTGTTCCTAAATGAAGATTGTGTGATTCTATTAATCTCAGTTGTTGCGGATATTTCTCTATTGTTTCTTGGTGTTCTATGATGTCTCTAGATCATTCTCTATCTTTGTGGTATGTCCACATTATTCAGAGAGCTCATGGTTGAAGATCTTTTCTTGCACATGTTTAGTTTTTCATGTTCATGGTTGACATGTTGGTTGTAGCGTGTTGTGGATCTTCGTGGTGAGATTAATTAAAGTATTTGTGTGTTGGAGATGTTAATTCGGGTCTCCACTATGTTGTGGCTGACCTTGGTGGATTCGTATTAAAAATTTATTTGTAAAATTGGGCCAAAATTGCAAATATGTTTTATTTTCCTAGCCGACTAAGTTGTGATGAAATCTCATGTGGCAAATATATAAGAGTGAAGGTTTCATCAGTGTAGTGTGTGGAAAAGGTGTTTTGTATGTTGAGAGTGCTCCTATGTGTGTATGTGAAAATATCATTCAGTAGCAGAGCAGAGTGTGAAGAATATTGAGCAAAGTTTGAAGAAGGTTTTCTGAGCTTAATTGGAACTATAATCAGGCTTGTGCAGAAGATTTTTTCTTAGTTCGTACCCTCTGGATTTTAATCCTCTTATGTATTGTTTGGAAATGAGCTCTAGGAAGTGTGCTTGAATGCATCTGCATTCCTTTTATTATTTCTCATTATACTTTTAAGAGGGTATAATCTTGTGGACTAACATCCACCGTGGTTTTTCCCCTAACAGGGTTTCCACCTAAAAAAAATCTTGGTGTTCTCTATCTCTTTGATGTGTGAATTGTTTATGGTTGATTGCTTGTTCGTCAGATCTGAGATTAAGTTAAGTTAAGTTAGAAAAGTTTCAGTTTTTGTGACAACTGATTCACCCCCCCTCTCAGTTTTCTGTCCTTGTTTTTCCAAAACTATGTCCATGCCTTGCATCGACATAAGAAAACCATTCTAAATGCAATACAAATGTTTTATATTGCATGAAAATATGAGTGAGACTTGGCTTCACAAAATAGTCATAAGCAACTTCTACCGGCTTCTAATAACATAGTCATAAATGACTATAGTCGACCTTTATATATTGGCCTCTATCATTGTAAATGATAATCAATTTCTATTAATAAATAATATGCTAAATATATATTATTATATATATAATATCATATACATACATATATATAAATACAATCATATATTTATATATATGTGTATACACCTAAAAATGGTCATCACCTTTAATTAATTAAATACTAGCTATTTGATTAATATTTCAACTACATATAAATAAATGCTCAATTTATTTATATTATTCACCCTTCTCTAATTCTCCAAAATCTAAAACACTTTCTTCTAATTTAATTAAATAAACACCTAAAAACGGTCATCACCTTTAATTAATTAAATACTAGCTATTTGATTAATATTTTAACTACATATAAATAAATGCTCAATTTATTTATATTGTTCACACTTCTCTAATTCTCCAAAATCTAAAACACTTTCTTCTAAATTAATTAAATAAACAAGGTTCCCTAAACTTGTTTTATTTAATTAAACTTTATTAAATCCAATTAGGAATTAGAGCACATTTCTACAACTTTTTGTGTGCCACCTCATCAACGTCACATGAAAATCAATAACTCTAATTTTTAATTACAATTATCCTCCACCACTTTCAAAAAGCACATGGTCTTCCCTTCCCACACTTCCAACAATTTCAAAAAGCACATGGTCTTTCCTTCCCACACTTCCACCAATTTCAAAAAGCACATGGTCTTTTCTTCCCACACTTCCACCAATTTTGGAGCACATGATTTATTCCTCCCACACTTGAATCTTCCATCCAAATGGAATGTTTCCCATTGGTCAAGAGATTATTCCACACACATGGCATGGTCTTTTCTTCCCACACTTCCACCAATTTTGGAGCACATGATTTATTCTTCCCACAGTTCCACCAATTTTGGAAGCACATGGTCTTCTCTTCCCAAACTTGAATCTTCCATTGAAATGGCATGTTTCCCATTGGTCAAGAGATTCTTCCACACACATGGCATGTTGTCTTTGGTCAAGGGGACAACATCCTAATTCTCTTCATCTTCACCATCCATTTTTTTTATTCGAATATGGACCGTTGATTATTGCCACCTCACTATATGCTTGGAAAAGGCTATAAATACAACCCTTGGGCCTTGTATTTTGCATCCACATTTGAAGTAGAGTTATTATGCAGGTTTATCATTGGATCTTGGAGCATTCTTGGAGTCTTATAGCTAGTTTTCATATCATGTTTTACTTTTCATTTACATCTTAGTTTTAAATCTTGCATCATAGTTGCATTTTAGATTAGTTCATATTAAATTTGAATTTTATCATATGTAGAATCATGCATAGAATCATATAGATCACTACCATAGTATCCACCTCCACTTGTTCATTTATCATAGTCATCTTCCATTCATTATAATCCTTCATCATTCATTATAATATCCATCATCATTTCTACCATTTAGTTTCATATAGGAAATGCATTAGTTTTCATATTGAATACTAATATTGTTTCTTAAGTATCATTCTAATAGCCTTTGTGCACATAGAAATCTGAGGGCCAAAAAGGTTAAAAAGAATCATTTAAGAATAGAGGACAATGAGATGTTCTTGGAAGATTTATCTTTATTGTAACTTAGTATAGTTTAATTTGCTTTGAATCTTTCAATATAAATCATTTCATTAAGGTTTGTGTTGATACTAACTTTGTACATTTAACACACACACAAAAAAATGCCCACCGTGGGGCATCGAAAACTTTTTTGAGCATTAGTATCAAATTTTTCTTTGAAGCAACGTGTAAACACATTACTTCAAAGAGGGCAAAAATGTATACACCTAAAAATGGTCAACACTTTTAATTAATTAAATACTAGCTATTTGATTAATATTTCAAATAAATATAAATAAATGCTCAATTTATTTATATTGTTCACCCTTCTCTAATTCTCCAAAATCTAAAACACTTTCTTCTAAATTAATTAAATAAACACCTAAAAACGGTCATCACCTTTAATTAATTAAATACTAGCTATTTGATTAATATTTCAAGTACATATAAATAAATGCTAAATTTATTTATATTTTTCACACTTCTCTAATTCTCCAAAATCTAAAACACTTTCTTCTAAATTAATTAAATAAATACCTAAAAAGGGTCATCACCTTTAATTAATTAAATACTAGCTATTTGATTAATATTTCAACTACATATAAATAAATGCCCGATTTATTTATATTGTTCACACTTCTCTAATTCTCCAAAATATAAAACACTTTCTTCTAAATTAATTAAATAAACAAGGTTCCCTAAACTTGTTTTATTTAATTATACTTCATTAAATCCAATTAGGAATTAGAGCACATTTCTACAACTTTTTGTGTGCCACCTCATCAAGGTCACATGAAAATAAATAACTCTAATTTTTAATTAGAATTATCCTCCACCAATTTCAAAAAGCACACGGTCTTTCCTTCTCACACTTCCATCAATTTCAAAAAAGCACATGGTCTTTCCTTCCCACACTTCCACCAATTTCAAAAATCACACGGTCTTTTCTTCCCACTCTTCCACCAATTTTGGAAGCACATGGTCTTCTCTTCCCACACTTGAATCTTCCATCGAAATGGCATGTTTCCCATTGGTCAAGAGATTCTTCCACACACATGGCATGTTGTCTTTGGTCAAGGGGACAACATCCTTATTCTCTTCATCTTCACCATCCATTTTTCTTATTCGAATATGAACCGTTGATTATTGTCACCTCACTATATGCTTGGAAAAGGCTATAAATACAACCCTTGGGCCTTGTATTTTGCATCCACATTTGAAGTAGAGTTATTATGTAGGTTTATCATTGGAGCTTGGAGCATTCTTGGAGTCTTATAGCTAGTTTTCATATCATGTTTTCCTTTGCATTTTATATCATATACAACCCTTGGGCCTTGTATTTTGCATCCACATTTGAAGTAGAGTTATTATGTAGGTTTATCATTGGAGCTTGGAGCATTCTTGGAGTCTTATAGCTAGTTTTCATATCATGTTTTCCTTTACATCTTAGTTTTAAATCTTGCATCATAGTTGCATTTTATATTAGTTCATTTTAAGTTGGAATTTTAAAATATTTAGAATCATATATAGATCATTCTAGTTCAATACCATAGTATCCATCTCCATTTGTTCATTTATCATATTCATTCACCATTCATCATAATCCTCCATCATTCATCATAATATTCATCATCATTTTTACCATTTAGTTTCATATAGGAAATGCATTAGTTTGCATATTGAATACTAATCTCGTTTCTTAAGTGTCATTCTAATATCCTTGTGCAATAGAAATCTGAAGGCCAAAAGGTTAAAAAGAATCATTAAGAATAGAGGACAATGAGACATTCTTGAAAGATTTAGTTTGTTGCAAATTAGAATAGTTTCTTTGCTTCTAATCTTTGAATAAAAATCATTTCATTAAGGTTTGTGTTGATACTATATTTGCACATTTAACACACACACAAAATGGTGCCCACCATGGGGCCTTGCCCTGTTTATTACTAACATGCTTGAAATTTATGTTTATAGGTTCAAACGTGAGCCTTTTGGAGCCTCCTACACCCATTTTGGAACCTCTTGGAGCCTTTTTTCTCTATTTTGGAACCTTTTCTAGTTTCCAAAGGCTAATACTTTGTGTTATTGTTTTGTAGGTTTCCCAAAAATGATTTTCAAAGGCACTTGTATCAAACTACTGACATATTGCAGGGGTTGGAAGTGATTTACGTATTTCCTTTTGGTTAATTTAGGAATATAGCTTGATTAAAAGGTTAATGAACACCATGTTTCCTTTTGGTTAAGTTAGGAACATAGCTTAATTAATAGGTAAATCAACATCATGTTTTTCGTGCATGACAGATGGTCGACATATACTCTCCCCTTAATTGGGTGATCAAAAAGCTATACCCATTCACTTTTCATGTGTGAGTATGAGTGGACTATATGGTGTGTGTTCTCTCATTATTCATGTGGAATAAAGATTGATCAAACTATGGGTATACTTGCTCAATTTTTTTTTATCTTAGAGGGCCTTCCTTGTGGGAAAAAGTACTCACACAAGGGAATGACCCAACCGATAACATGCTAAAGCCAAGCATATTTCCAACTGGTATATAAGTGTGGATACTGGAACAAAGGTCAGTATCACGCAGTTGGTTCTGATGAGAAGGGAAGCAATGGTCTCTCGCCACATGGATCAATCCATACGAACAAAAGTCCTTACTAAAACCCTTGTTGTAGTTTGGCCAAATCATTTATCTATTCTTTGGTGCAACAACGGTCATTGCAAAGGCATCTAGATTCTCATAATTCTTAGTAGAGATGAAAAGTATGCCATGGGAGATTCATGGGTATTGGTGCTTGGCTACCCCAAGAAGTGAGTGCCGTGGAGGGGAACCAGTGGGGTCAAGCATCTAGTCATCTGCTAAGAAAAAGTGTGGTTGGGGTAAAACCCATGTGGAATCCAAAAGAATACAACCTTTCACAACCTTAGGAGTGTACATGTGCTTGATTTGTCTTTATCCAAGTGTTTTTAGAACAAAAAAAATGTCACATATCCAAAGTGAAAACCATGATTCAGAATTTCCTTTAGTGAAACAACCAAGTCTCCCATTGAAAAATCAGGAAAACCAAGCAAATTTTCAAAGAAACTTTCAAAAAAACCAAGTCTAAACCTATTTTGGCACCTTTTGCAGAACACAAAACAATGACCTAGGTTCATTTCTTGTCCGACAATCAGTCTCATCTTGGGAATCCTCAAAAGTATTCAACCAATCCTTAGGTAAAATGGAGTCTAAACATGTGTGTTACCAAATGATTTCATGAAAGATCAAAATTCGGAAACCAAAGTTCAAACCTCTTAGTCCAGAAGAACACCAAAAATGTCTATCAACACTTTACAAATTTAGAGAGAGGTTGAACTTCAATTTCTACAAAAGAGCTTGCAAGAACAATGCTGAACTATACATGTTTTACTATTGTTAAAATCCACAACTTTTCCAAATATTTGAGTACCTCATTTAGGGAGAAAATTTACTACCGGTTTCATAGTTTGAACCAAAACTTTGAGATTGTCTCAAGTCCAAGATCATTCCTTAGGTACCTTAGAAGTCTAAACTTGTTCAAATTGACCTCTACAAGTGGAATTTTCCAACCTAAACCAAGATCTAACATCACAAAGTACCAACATCATCAAATTTATCACACCTTTGATTATTAGGCCTAGTTTCATCATTAGGATTTGTCATCCTCTCATCACGAAATGAAGCTACATAGTCAAATCCAACTTAGTATCATTAGAATTTGTCATTCTATTTGGCTTAGTTGTAATCCTTGGTACTTTTCCAAAACCTAGATCAAAGTTTAGTCTAAACTATAACACTTGTATGCCCGTTCAAACAAGGTTGCAAAAACAAAAGCTCAAGGAAAAAGGACTTGAAAATCACAACATTGAAGAGCCAAAAATTGAAACCCCCCAACCATTGAAACTCCAAACATTGAAATTACAACCATTGAAACTCCAATCATTGAGACTCAAAACACCCAAAACTCAGAATAGGGAATTGAAATTCAAACCACCATGGCTGAAATAGATGAGGATCAATTGAATGCTTTAGCTCATCAAATAAAAATCCTTCAACAAAAAATCTAGGATATGCAAAGGGAAACAACCACAGAAGGATATTTGTTGTCAGACATCTATTCTTATCCATCAGACATAAATATAGACATGACACTTTCTTCACCAACAATGACATCATCCAAGTTCAATTTCTTTGAATTTCTATAGAAATTCAATAAGCCCAAATCTAAGTCCTCAAATACAAATGATATTGAACAATATTACCATGTCATGCATCTATCTTCATCTCCCATAAGTCAAAATAAATCTTAGGATTGTTTCACCCAAGTTAACGATTCCAGCCAACCATCTTCTTCTATCATATCTTCTACATCCAATGATTCATGTCAATCTCTCAATCTAAACCATGCTGTCATAGACTCCTCTACACCTCAAGATCAAAAGATTATTTCCACTTCATCCAATGATACCAAAATTCCACAAGTTCTTCCAATCTTTGACCAAGATCCCATCTCTGAAGAATTCTATGATTATCCCCTCCTTTCACTTTTCACCCACAATGATTCCATTCCATCTCAAGAGAAAAGTATCCTTCCAAGTCCTTCTTCTACCCCATCTAATGAATTCATACCATCTCATGATTCCATTGCATCCCAAGATCATGATAATTATTCCATCCTATCTAATGATGTCCTACCATCCGATGATCAAGATATACTTTCTAAAAAATCTCATGATTCCCTTCCTCATCAAGATCAAGATATCCTTCCATCTGAGGATATCCTTCATTTCATGAGGATTTTCATCCTTCTCAAGATCAATATATGCCTTTCACACCACTACATGATGATTCCACACCTAATAAAGAGAAAGCTGCTTCATCTTCTACACCTTGTGGTCCTCTTCCAAGTCAAGATCAAAGTACCCCATCATACCCATGTCAAGAGACTTTCAAACCTATACAAGCTATCCATGAACCCCACACCTACAAATTGGGATCCTCCACCTTCATCCGCTCTAGTTTACTTCCAACACATATTCTTTCATCCATATGATATCCTCCAAAAAATGGACTTGCATCTTGTTTCACAAATAATAAAAATCCCATTGGTAAACAAATCTGTCAAATTATGAACTAAAAAGGAAAAGGATTAGGTCTTCATGAAAAAGGTATCCTAGAACCCCTTTTTTCTCAAGAAAACCCACATTATCATGACCTTGGTTATACACCTAAGTGTCCTAGTCCATCAAAACTACCATCTATCTTAGGTCCTCATTCTAATCCACCAAACCTTCCATCTACCTTAGGTCCTCATCCTTGTTCATCAAACCTTCCATCTATCCTAGCTCCATATCCTATTCCTCAAGAACAACAAAGGAACACATCCTTGATGCCCTTTCAAAATTCTACCTCCAGCAAATCATCCATAATAACTCCATACCATTCATCTCAATCCACCCCTCCCATTGCTCTTGGAAGCAATTCGGGTGCCAAATGTCAAAAGCTTCCATATCAAAATCCACATGTGTCAAAGGATCAACATGTCTCCTCAAAGAGGCATGCAAAAATAAAAGAAAATTTGATCCAAAATCAAAAGAAAAATCAAAAAGGCCACAAAGGCCCATCAAAACAAAAAGAAAAATTTCCAAGACCATAAAGGTCCATAAATCAAAAGGAAATTTCAAAAGGCCACAAAGGACCATCAAAACAAAAGGAAAAATTCCAAGGCCACAAAGGTCCATAAATCAAAGAGAAAAATCTCAAAGGCCACAAAGGCCCACAAAGCAAATATCAAAGTCAAAAATCATGTGGATTCCTAAAAGTCTCATAGAAGCAATAAAATCCAAATTGGCATCCAAATTTTCTAATCCAAAAACTTCCTCCAATTTGTTATCTAAAAACTTATCACCTTCCAAATCCATTTTTCCTCCATCACTCCACCATCCTTTGAGTTGTGTGCCAATGTTGAGCTTGCCATCATTCCCATCTATCCATCAACAAGCCTTCCCACATCCTATCCATTACTCAACATTCATCCCCCATTTTTCTCCTTTAATCCAAACCTTTGGATAAGTCCTTAGTTCTTCCATCATACCTGTAATAGGCCAACATTTATGAGTCTAATCCCCATTGCCATGGTTTATTAAAGGGATATTTGGTCTTGAAACTTGATGCTTAAGTCCTTCTTCCATCTTCCTATCATGCATTTATTATCCTCCACATTTCCCACCTTTGATCTCGACAAGGTTAAGGATCTTCTTGAAAATCATAATCTTATCCTATACACTCTATCCATATCTTTCATCTTATCCATATCCATCATTCTTACTAGATACATCCTTTCTTCTCATCTTTGGTCTTGATGAGGAATAGGGGAAAAGTACTTGGGCCTTGTGTCTGTATCTTATCTAGTTGATCTTGGTCATCCCATTCATTATCTTTATCCTCGCTTTCTTCCATTCCATATCTCCTAGCTCATTAAATCCATCTCATCATGCCCCTTTGCAACCTTGAATCTTATCATGCAAATTATATTTGATCCGAGCTATAAAAAATTATCCAATCCTCATATCTTTTGTCAATAAATCATCAACAATCATCAATCTTATCATCTTCATGCCTTATGGAATAAATCATTCCTGGAATTTTAATCAATCAACCATTATCATCTTTTGTGACATGTTTTGCAGTAAATATTTCATTTTGATCTATCATTTATCCATGGTTGCATTACCTGTTTGTGGGGCATTGTGTTCCTTCAACTGGTCATATCATATCATTCCATCTTAAATATCCTAAGAAAATCCAAAAAAAATAGAAAAAGAGAAAAATACAAAAAAAGAAAAAAATCAAAAGATCAAAAAGATCATAAAATTTAAAAAAGTGCAATAAAAACAAGTAGTGAAAACCTGGCAACAGGCACTGTTTGTGATAGGTTATCTTTTCCATCTATTTGAGCATGTCGACCATTCACTTTCGCTATTTGCTTTCATCATCCATCTGCCTATTCTTTGAAAGCTCCATGTACATATCTTGGCATCACGGTTGTGTCTCACCATGGATTGGGGGAAAAATCTTGAACTCACTGGTGGCAACAAACCTTGAGCTTGAACCAATAGAAAAAAAAAGGAAGACAAACACAACAAAAACAATGATCATAATGCAACCCAACATTGAACATCAATCACCATTAGAAATGTATCAAACATCCATATCATTTCAAAATCCAAAAACAGGTCAAAAATTTAGTCAAAAAGTCAAATAACAAAGTCGTCTTATCAAACTATGTTGTCTCTAAGCTCAAACGTAGGAAAGGCTAATCTTTGATTAGCCCCTGAGACACCCTAGGTCAAGTCCTTTAGTGGTATGATGTAATTAGTTGTCATCTCTTATCTATTCATATTTTGGTCCTATAAATCAGTTGAGTTAGTTGAACTACGTGGTCTCTACATGTATAACATAGGAAAAGATAATCTTTGTGTAGACGTACAATTTTGATCACTTCCATATGATCAAACGTGTATCCTTATTCATCCAGTTGCTCATCCCCTCCGTCAATATTAATTAAGCCAATTGTTTAATTAATACCTTGCATCTTACACAAAGGTCATAAAGTATTTAATTTAATACATTTCCCCTCTTTCTCCCCTAAATTGAATAAATATGCCCTTTTATTTAATTTAGTCATATTCCCCTTTTGAATTAAAATTCATTTTTAATTCATCTTTTCTCTCTCATGGTCACATCCTCCAACTTTTGCAAGTTGGTCCTTAATCCATTTTAATTACTTTATCTTCTTCTAATTAACCAGGGTTAGCATATGCACACCCTTAATCATCATTAAGGTCACATCCTCCATAATTTCCCACTTGCCTCTAATCAGTCATTAGCCTATCTAACTGGGTACTTGCACAACCTTAATCATTTGATTAGCCTAACCTTATCCTCATCCTATTTATGGCACATGTCCTTGAGTCAACCTTATTAATGGATTTCTCCTTTTGGACAAGGCATCCCCCTTCCCCATGTGAATTTTTAATTCACCTTTTAATCCCCCAAGGCACCTAAAAGGAATTTTTAATTCCTTCACTTCTCCCCACATGTCCTCTATTCATTCTTTATTCTTTCTCTCATCCCCATGAGGATATTTGAGGAATTTTAATTCCCACTTGTCCTCTCACCCACATGGGGACAAGGACCTCCTTTAGAGAGATCTTGTCAATCCCAAGGTTCTTGTACCCTCTCCCATGTCCTTCTTCCACCTCTCCCTTAGCTTCATCACATGCACATGTCATGTGAGGGCTTGAGTTCTCAACTCACCTGCCCATCTCTGATGGATCCTCCAACCCCATTCCTAGGAAAAAAATATAAATACCCCTTTTCTTTTGGGGATCATTGTGTTGCCAAACTCTTGCAGTTTTGTCTCTCAACCTCTACTTAGCCATTTTCACATTTTCATCCACTTGCATCCATCTTCACATCCTCATCTAGCTTGCATCTTGCCATCCAAGGAGCATACACGTCAAAGTTCGAAGGGCCAACCAAAGGATCGACTCAACACAAGGTATAAAGTTCCATTTTGTGGCTTTGTCTTGTTTTGTTTCTAACTTAGGCTAATCTTGAAGTGTAGGTTGTTTAAGTTGTTTATTTGCACTCTTTTGGCTTGTTGCTTGCTTTCTAACCACCTAATTCGACCTATCACACTTTGATAAGTCCCCAAGGCCCCTACGATAGCTCTTTAGGTTAGGTTCTTGGTGAAAATCTCAAAAAACACCTAAAAATTAGAAAATTGAAAAATCCCAAAAATATTGGAAAATTGAAAGGATGATGCTCTTTTGAATCATGGGTTATCACGTTAAACACAAATGTTCAATTGTTGTACTTTGATTTTTGTTATCATATCTCTGGAGCCCCTTGATGATGTACCAAACTAGAGGAGATAGGAAAGAATATAATTTTTTCTTTGTTTGCTGTCTGTGAGTTGATCATTATTACTGTGCAAATTATCATGATACGTGTGCTACAAAGTATCACTGATGACATTCCAAATATTCATAGGAAAAGGATTAACTCTTGTTTGTTGAGGCAAATAATACTCAAGTCATCTTAGTTTAATTATACTTAGATGCTTGTGTTAACTTGCACTATCAAACATCATGGAAGTAGTACTTAGGTCATCATGGTCTAAAATATACCATTGATGCTTGTACTCACTTTCAACATTTTAAAGGCCCAATGATGATAAAAAGCATTACAAATTGGCTGTTACGGATGACAACTTTCACATACGAGATTTGCATGTTTAGAGTAGATTGCATCCATGTTAGTTTGCATCTATATGTATGGCCTTTCCAAAGCTACAACAATGATATTATATCTTGCCTTAAGGGATTGAGTACACTTGAAATTACCAAAAACACATCATTTTCATATAGTTACACATCATTTGCAAAACATTCTCATTTAGTTGCATATCACTTTCATTATAAAACATTACAACATCATTCATCCATCCATGCATTACATCAATATTTGCATCAGAAAACACAAAAAGAAGTGCATTCCATCTCACTTGCATGATAAAAAATCATCTCATTCATTATTAATGGATTAAGAAATTGATCCATTAAGAAGATTGAAAGACATATCCAATAGGGTAAGATTTCCAAGAAGAAAAAACTATTGAAAGGCATGATTGATTAACAAGGATATAATGCCCTTGTTATGAACATCTAAAACCAATAGTGAAGATAAATTTGTTATTACTCAAATCCAAGACTGATAAAGGACTTAAAAATCACATGTCATTTGCATAATCACATCCATCTCACATAGCATAAAACATCATCCATAAAAGCAATTTAACTCATCAACCATGCATTATCATATCATCATTGCATACATCCCACAAATAAATCATCACATAAGCATCATCATTGCATAATCATCATGATCATCATCATATAAACATAAAATATCATCATTTCACCCATCATACATACATTCATTGCATCATTTTGCATAAGAAAAGTACAAAACCATCAAATACATCACATTTCATTAGCATAATAGGATCCATCACATCCATCATATAGATATCATTCATAAAAATCATAGAATCATAGCATATCAGTTGCATCATCATTTGCATACATAACATATCATATCATCATCATATAGAATGACACATAACATCATAAAATATAAATCAAATGCATCCATCATAATCATCATGATCATTATCATATGAACATCATAGTCACATAGATCAATCATCATCATCGCCGCATATCATATAACCTCAAAATCATAATGTCAAGTGTACAAGGATAACCAAATATTGAGAGGTATGTCACAAATGTCTCAACTTAATCAGTGTATACATCAAGTCTCAGTACATCATCAAGTCTCAGTACATTAATCAATCCTATATTGGGGCATATCAATCAATCAGAGAAGTCAAACTACATTGCCCAATCAAATCCAGATCCACCTGCACCAGATGCGAAAATCCTCCTATGATCAATAACATATCACAAATCAGAAATCTTATCAATCAATTCAACCTCACCTATCATGAGGTTCATCAATAAATTCAACCTTGCCTATCATGAGGTTCATCAATCAATGCACCTTGCCTATCATGAGGTGAATCAATCAAACTATCATTGATCCTTGCCTATCATGAGGTCAATCATCAATCTATCATTAATCCTCACCTATCATGAGGTTCATCAATCAAATCAACCTCGCCTATTATGAGGTTCAATCAATCCAACCTCTCTTATCATGAGGTTTATTAAATCAATCAACTTATAATTGATCCTTGCCTATCATGAGGTAAATTATCATCATCCTATCATTGCATCTCAACTATCATGAGATCAATGGACATCTAATCTATCAACATCATCAATCATCATCAACATAAAGGCTGAATGTGATCATCAAACATCAAACACAAGGAGGAAACATAATTAATCAATTAATCAATCTAGCATGCTCAATCTTCTTTTTCGAGAGATAAATCATGTCTGTTATCATGGTATCATTGGTTTAACATTGGATCATCATCACATCATTACAACATCATCACACAATCATCAAATCATTGACAAATCATCAAAATTCCAAACTTCACTGATTTATCTCTTGAGGGGGCATATATCCGTCAGTACCTGAAAATTAATGTATGGGGCATCGAAAGCTTTTCTGAGCATCAGTATCAAATTTTTCTTTGAAGCAACGTGTAAACACATTACTTCAAAGAGGGGCAAAATGTATACACCTAAAAATGGTCATCACCTTTAATTAATTAAATACTAGCTATTTGATTAATATTTCAACTACATATAAATAAATGCTCAATTTATTTATATTGTTCACCCTTCTCTAATTCTCCAAAATCTAAACACTTTCTTCTAGATTAATTAAATAAACACCTAAAAATGGTCATCACCTTTAATTAATTAAATACTAGCTATTTGATTAATATCTCAAGTACATATAAATAAATGCTCAATTTATTTATATTGTTCACACTTCTCTAATTCTCCAAAATCTAAAACACTTTCTTCTAAATTAATTAAATAAACAAGGTTCCCTAAACTTTTTTTATTTAATTAAACTTCATTATATCCAATTAGGAGTTAGAGCACATTTCTACAACTTTTTGTGTGCCACCTCATCAAGGTCACATGAAAATAAATAACTCTAATTTTTAATTACAATTATCCTCGACCAATTTCAAAATACAACGGTCTTTCCTTCCCACACTTCCACCAATTTCAAAAATCACATGTTCTTTCCTTCCTACACTTCCACCAATTTCAAAAAGCGCATGGTCTTTTCTTCCCACACTTCCACCAATTTTGGAGCACATGATTTATTCCTCCCACACTTGATTCTTCCATCCAAATGGCATGTTTCCCATTGGTCAAGGGATTCTTCCACAAACATGGCATGGTCTTTTCTTCCCACACTTCCACCAATTTTGTAGCACATGATTTATTCTTCCCACACTGCCACCAATTTTGGAAGCACATGGTCTTCTCTTCCCACATTTGAATCTTCCATCGAAATGGCATGTTTCTCATTGATCAAGAGATTCTTCCACACAAATTGCATGTTGTCTTTGGTCAAGGGGACAACATTCTTATTCTCTTCATCTTCACCATCCATTTTTCTTATTTGAATATGGACTGTTGATTATTGCCACCTCACTATATGCTTGGAAAAGGCTATAAATACAACCCTTGGGCCTTGTATTTTGCATCCACATTTGAAGTAGAGTTATTATGCAGGTTTATCATTAGAGCTTGGAGCATTCTTGGAGTCTTATCACTAGTTTTCATATCATGTTTTACTTTTCATTTACATCTTAGTTTTAAATCTTGCATCATAGTTGCATTTTATGTCCCATCTTACATCATAGTTGCATTTTGGATTAGTTCATTTTAAGTTGGCATTTTAGCATATTTAGAATCATATATAGATCATTCTAGTTCAATACCATAGTATCCACCTCCATTTGTTCATTTATCATAGTCATTCACCATTCATCATAATCCTCCATCATTCATTATAATATCCATCATCATTTCTACCATTTGGTTTCACATAGGAAATGCAATAGTTTGCATATTGAATACTAATATCCTTTCTTAAGTGTCATTCTAATAGCCTTTGTGCACATAGAAATCTGAGGGCCAAAAGGTTAAAAAGAATCATTAAGAATAGAGAACAATGGGACTTTCTTGAAAGATTTAGTTTGTTGCAAATTAGAATAGTTTCTTTGCTTCAAATATTTGAATATAAATCATTTCATTAAGGTTTGTGTTGATACTAACTTTTCACATTTAACAAACAGACAATATGTATATCTATATATATGTAAATATATCTATTAATGTTTATATATATATCAAAATCTCGCAATGTAAGTATACATTCAATATATATGTATATATAAAAATGAGTACAAACAAGATAGTATTTGCATATAATAAACACAGCATATCAAATGTATGCATATATATATGTATAAAAGTATATGCCTCTATGTACACGTATATGTAGGTATATCTATATCGATGCATCCATATGAGTGTGTCCATTCGCAAACGTGCACATGTATCGATACACATATACATATGGATACGTGTATATACCATACATACATACATATATATATGTTCACTTTAGATTCACATATAATCATTCTCAATTACCATCATATTGATAAGTATTTATGTGTGGTACATTTATACATGTGCATATACATGTCGTTAGATCCCATTGACATGTAAGCATATATATACACATACTCTATGTATGTCCCACTTATCCATATAACTGTAATAGTACAAGAAAGATATCAAAAGCTCAAATAGATAAACAAAACCTAATAATGCATGGAGTAGTAAAAAAAACTCTTCTAATGCAGACATATCAACTAAGGACGACTTACCAACTTCCCACAAACTGACTCAACTCAATCATTCTAATGTGGTGTGTGTGTATGCTCAGATAGTTTACTTTTACTGGTCACCCAACCAAGATCTTCTCTTGAGTGATACTTCCCCTTTGCCTGGAGGAATGAAACATATAGTTGCATCCACTAACACATGCACATGACAGTCAATTGTTCAATATACGTTAAACACCTCCAAAGCTAGAATAATAATTCAATAACCATCCATTCACATATATGCAGTACTTTTCCATGAAATAACATTAAATGAAACATCATTCATATTGATAACAAGGTACAAGCACAATTTATTCATCTCCAGAATTCACATTTACCCTATGTAGTAATAATAAATAGTAATTACACAATTGGGGTGTAACATCCTCCTTGCATAATTAAATAAGTTTAATTATCTGAATATTACCTAAGGTCATATTCTCCTATTAATTAAATAATTCTCAATTCTTAATTATTTAATTAATTCATTTTCTCCTTATTCCTCATTGATTATTTATTTAATTACATCACTAATTAATCCATTTCCCCTATAATTAAATAGATTCCTATTTATTTAATTGTTCATGTTCATATTTTCTATCTATAATTAAATAATAATTAATAATTGTTTAATTATTCATTAGCTTTTTCTATTTATTTAATTATTTTCCACCTTTCCCTCCACTATTAAATAATTATTTTAATTACTTAATATTTTGTCTTTTTCCTCCACTTTTAACTAAATTGTTATTTTAATTAAAAGTCAACCTTTTCCCTTTCTTCTATAATTGAATAATCATTTTTATTTAATTATTCACTTTCCCTCCTAAATTAAATAATTTTATAATTATTTAATTTACTCCAACAACCTCTTTTTTTGTGCCATTCTTATCTATTCATCTCATTTAATTTTCACCCTTGATCATGTGACATTACCTTTTAATCTCCACCGTCCATCCTTAACTAAACCCTATTTTTGCACTAACCCTATTTTTCTTTGCTTCTAAGCATTCTCATCCATTGATCAAAATCATTCTTCATTTTTCAACCCTAGCCCTTCATTTGAAATTGGATTTCTATCAAGAAGAGGCCTCCCATCCCATTTTCATATCAACATATTTTATGCTATTATTATGTTGCTGGATTCATGAGTAGCCACATTCAAATCTTCAACAACTCAACATAATATATTAAATCTTTTGAGGTTTGCATGTATTTGAGTTTTTTGAGGTTTACATGCATTTTGGTTGGATTTAAGCTAATTTTTATGCATATTTATATTATATCCATTTTACATGCATACAATTTGAGTTTCTTTTGTGATCTTATAAATTCTCATATGCTCTTCTCTTGCATTTCAATATGATCTAGAGAATCAAAAAGGATTTGCAAAGATCTATTAATCCTATACTGCATGTATGCTTTTTGGTGAGATCTGGTGATTGCAACACTTTTGGTTATAGTGGAAGTCTTTTTGGCTGTCCTATTACATCCAAGAGGCTTGAGAAATTCAAATTTGGCTTTTGTTTCACCCAATTTGGTCACCATTTGCAACTTTGGAAAATAAGTGTTTGAAGCTTAGATCTAGAGAACAACATTTTAAAGGAGTTTTAACGGCCGAAAAGAACCTTTCCATTGTGTCTAGGAGGCGAATTCCATGGATTTTGATATTAAATTTTCCTATATTTGGCAAAACTTGTTTTCGGGGCAAATGTTTTTAGTAGGGCAAACGTATGGCTACCCTATGCAGTCACATAATTGCACTTTGTTGTACCTATAGTACACACAACCTATTCAAATTGGGGACCCCTTTTTCCATTCTCATTTTTTGGGGTCATTTTTTCTTTTGCCTCATTTTATGTACCCTATTTCTAAGCTTGGATTGGTCACATGCAGTAAAGTCATCAAAATTCATTTTATGGATTTAAGTATGTGGGTTTCCTTGTACCTTTCACCACTACTTCCATCGAGCCTCATGAATCCACATTTGTGGGTCTCCTCTTGCAAAATGCCGCTATCTCTCCGCTGCTACCTCGCAGCCAACTCTGGGAGTCCACTCGCATGGCGGGTCCTGCATCAACCTTCGTCACCTGGGCTTGACCAAATGACCGCACCAACTCGGGTTTCCACACACCATCAACATAGTTACCTACCGCACCTGTAATTAATGCACACCATTAATGGTGATCTGCTTATAAATAGAAGCACCCCACCTGTCATATTCACCTTGTGATTTGAACTTTGAGAGGAGAAGATAGAGCTCCCACCTGCACAAGATCCTACAACAAATTCGAGCGAGGATTTCTTTGGATTTCTGTGCTGTTTCCAAGTAAGTTCGCATTTAAACTTAAAATAAAATATTCTTTACAGGTTAGGGTTTCGTAAATGTTAAAATATTCAAAAAATAAAACCCTAGTTCATCATGGCCTCCCACTAAACCCTCTCAAACTCTCGACCTATGCTTGCATTCCACCCAACATTTCAAAAATCTCTCAGTACGAATTCAACCCTTTGTTTGCACTCGTGTGGAACTCCATTATGCTCTTGCCATTCTTCAAACAACAGGAACACCCATGTAGTCCACCTTGTTTCCCTTGCCATTCTTATCAATGCTTGAAAATCTTGAAGAAAATGGTTAAGTCTGGAAACCATGCGGGAATCCCCATGTGAGATTCCTCTTGCAGGAAGCCCCCATCCCATCATCATTTGATAAATGAAAAAATATTAATGTTGTCCTACATTGCAAGCCCCATGTATATTTTTGTCGTGAATGAACCAAGCCCAACACTCGTTGAAATTCGCTAAGTCTTACCTACTCTCTAGGATGCTTCGTAGGGTTCACCGTTGTTTAATGGCAAGGTTGCCATGCCATCTTGTAGCGTGAACTCCACATGCTCAGTCTCCTTCTAACTTCAAGGACTTTTGAGAAAAAACACCAAATCTAAAGTGTGCATTTGGGAAAACCTATGCATGTGGTTGTCATTGGAGAGTCATCTACTCATCACCGCTATCTGATGGCTAGCCACCTATGTCCTCTCGCATTGTGGACTCCATGGGATGGTTTTCCCTTTCCTAAATTTTGAAGTTTTCCATTGCCAAACCCTAGTTTGCATGGTCACTGTGGGATTGCCTATGCAGACCACCGTCTATGGACCTCCATCCCCATATGGTCATTCCTTAATGGCAAGAACTTAGCAGTATAATGTCTGAGGCATTAATGGGTTCTTCCATGTGGAACTCCACATGCAGGTTATCATCTTTCGAGTGCCTCTACTTAATAGTTGGGCATTAACATCCTTCCACCCTACAATGCCCGTACCCCTTGCACCCGCATGAGCAAAAGAAGATCATTTTGGTTAAGTTAGATAGTTGAAGTTCCCCATGGTCAATTTTTGCACATGCCAAAAGACTTTGACTCAAATTTTCCTATCAAACCAGCCATGGTTGAATTCCAATGCAGATGATTGCATGTGGGATTCCATGGCCCCAACACCGTCTTGTTCCTACTTTCTCCTAACTGCTCCTAATGACTTCCACCTAGGGGAAACCCACATACTTAGATCCACATTTACATAAATGACCCGAATGAGCTCCAAATGACTAGCGATGATGAATGCCATGATCTTCAAAGGGTATGCAAGTGAATTTAACTGAAAATTTGAAGGATTTAACTAACATTTGTTCTATTGTGTTGCTAAAAAACTTATTGCACCTTTGCATGTAGGATTTATTGAACTTGCTAAGGGATCGTCAAAAAATCCTACAAGAAAAGGTGACAAGGGAAAGAAGCCTGCAAGAGCACCAAGGGGAAAGGAAGGAAAGGAACAAATGAAGTATCAGTTCCATGGGGTGGAGTGCACCTCTAAGCTCACCTCTACCTAGGAAACAGCGCCATATACAAACCTCAACCATGTAAATATTGATGAATTCAAGCAAAGGGTGATGGTCAACCCTACCACAAAAAATGCATGAAGGATCAAATGAAGTGGTCTTGCAAAGGCATCCAACTTCCCTCCTGCCTTGGTTGCTTCAGAATTGGTCACGGCTTTCCGAGAGTGTTACCACACTAGCCAAAAAATAATTGATAAAGAAGGAAGAGTACTGGAAGACTTGTCTGCTAAGTCTATAGGCAGAACATTCAACATCCTGACATTCGACAAGATGGAAGAAGTAGAGAAAGAATTTGCTCAGAATGTGTGGCAACATGACCCTCTCAGATGCAAGAGAATAATCAACCAGTACTAGTTAAAAGACAAGAGGGGAAACACTAACAAAATGCCTTGAAGAAATTATTCATAAGTGATTTCTTTAAGGAGTACCATGATTTGGTTACTCTCCTAAGTTGAGTAATGGGCCTCTTAATTGCTGGATTTTTTGAAGAATGGATGTTCTACTTTATTGAATAAATAATCCAAGGTGAAAGAAAATTCCACTAGGCCAAAATGATAAGTGATAACTTGCACAACCAACTCCTGGCCATGAAGAAGACCTCCCAGTTCTACATGACATCATATTTAGTCTACCTCCTTCCATAGAAATTCCTATACAAGGGAATCTTCTGTGCAGGAACATTGGGGATGAGGAAGGGAGAGCTCAAAGTCTATGACTACTATCCCTAGTTGTAGTACAGGAACTTTAAAAGAGAATAAAAAAGAGTGAATGATGCCTTCATTGGGCACATAATCAGACTCTTGGGAGGAGACTTTGAGAGAAGGTTTATCACATAGTGTGAAGGCCTTTATAAAGGGACTTGGGTATCTATTCATCCAGTTCCTAAAGTTCACCTACATCAGAGCAGAAGGGTTCTCAGGAAGGCCCTACTAGTTACCTCGCTACCCCAATGACCAGATCATCTTGTTAGAGGTTTCTCAACAACTAAAAACTTCCCATACCTTATTAAGTGATAAGCACAAATCTTGGATTCCATATCCCCTAACCTTTGGACAAGGGATGTACTCCTACCCCGCTACCCAATGTGTTGAATATGCAAACAAGGAGTTAGTAGAATATAATTTGGATCTTCACAAAAACCAAGGATGAGTAGACCCTCATGGAAAGTTGAAGAAGTGGGTCGGGAGGCAATATTCCCATTGACCTCACATTGAATACTTCTAGTCCAACTGCAATGATGATAAAGAGGTGTAGATATGACACTATATGAGGATGACCACTCAGTTTGTAAAGTCCATCAATCTATTTCTAGTGTCTGACCAGATGTTTGAGGAAGACAACATTGTGGATGATAGATACCATGCCATGGTCGGGATGCCCCTACATGTTATTGATTGGAATGAGGAAGAGGTCTCCGACCTCAACATTCTTACCCGATTCATTGAGCATAGAACAAGACAATGGGTGGATGCACAAATAGTTCAACTCAAAGAGAAAGGTGTAGAATTGACATATGGCAAGCTAGAGGATGAGCTTGAAAGTGAAATAGATAGTGGCACAACCACTAGTTCATCAGGAAAAGCTCCCTGTCCCCACTGGTCACAAGGTCTAAGAAGAGGAAATATACATCTCAGTGCAAGCCTAAACATAAGGTGTAATCTAGAAAGATGACCAAAGGGAAACCATCAAAGAGGGAAAAGAGAATAGGGACATTTGTGCTTGAAATGCCTACTATTCAAGAGGAGGATCCTCAATTTAAAGAGAAAGAAGAAACTGAGTAGCCATACTCACCATCTACTACTTTAACTCTCACTACTATCGTTGTCACCACTTCTCAAACTTCCACTTCCAGGGCTCTACCTGTTTCATCTCCGCTTGCCATGGACATCTTAGTCCACCTCAGTTCCACTTCACCGACTGCCCTGATAATAACAATTGAGTCCTCCTCTTCGACTACTTCCCCACTATTGTCCTCCTCACTACCTTGTCCATTGCCTACCTTCTCTAATTTATCTCCAACAATATCAACAACTACCATGGCAACTCCTAATTTGTTGCATGCCTTCACGACCTATATGTAGAATGTACCACCTAAGCTCTCCAGGTTGATCCTTGACCCCAAGGTCCAAGCTTTAATGGCTCAAATTGCTGCTACCTTACCTCTTCCCCCACCACCTACTGAGGAAACAACTATGGAGGCCACAATGAAAATCTCAGAAGAAATGGAAAGGCTCAGTACAAAGTGACATAAAGAGGCTACAAAGAATGTAGTTGATGAGCCCAAGGATTTTGATCTGGACAAATATTTTGAACATACAGAGGGAGGATTGAATATAAACCTTGAAAAAGTGGCTTCTGATGAAGGACCACAAACCTTATCGAAGGAAGAGCTTGATGAGCACATGGTGGAAACATCAGATTAGAAACCAGAAGAAGGACACCCAGAGGAGAACTGCTTTGAGGAAGTGAAGATAGACACAAATCTAGATTTGGAGATACTTGAAGAGCCTCTAGGAATTGGATAAGATAAGGGCCTGATGCAAGAAGTACTTCTATAAAGGAAGGAAGAAAAATATAAAGAAGGAGAAGAAAATGCACCAAAAAAGAGCTCTGAGCCTGAGTATAACGTTGGAATTGAACAAGAAGAAGATAAGGAGAAAGACACTAGGTCCCTAGAGAGGAGTATTGAGGATCAACTCGAAGCAAAAAAAGGGGCACAATCATAAGAGAATGTTTTCAAAGAGAATGTGGAGATCATTGACCTCGATAAAGGGAAAGCCACACCAATAGAGGAGCTAAATAAGGTAGAAAAATAGGATGAAGAAGCTCCTAGTGATGAGGAGGATGAGCCTCAGAAGGACAAAGAAAATGAAGGTGATCATGAATCACCAAAGGGTCAAACAGAGGTTCCTTCCTGGCTAGAACAACTAAATAAGAAGGCTCCCATAGTTGTTGATCCTAGGGAAAAATTAGAGGCTATTCTGGCCAAAGCTCAAATGAGGACTCGAAAGGAAAAGAAGCCTAAGATCTTCTCTCATATCACGATTGATGCATCTAGATCTAGGACACCAAAAATTGCTACCTTGGTAGTAGGAAAAGATGCAAACACTATACAAGGGGAAGATTACCAATTATCTACAATTAACCTGGGCCCAGTGACAAGAGCAATAGATGAATGACCTTTAGAGGTTAGTGTCCACCATCATACAACAGATGAATAAGGACCAATCCACTAAAGAAGAGCTAAAAGGACAAGTGGTGGACCTCACCGTTTACATCCAACAGTGGACGTCCATAGAAGAAGAAGCTCCAACAGAACTATCTACAGCTGCTCTCCTCTCCAAAGAGGAGCTAAATAAAATGGAAAAGATGAAAAACTAGACTAAGTCCACTAGAGATTGGTTCAAGAGGATGTCCAACAAGGGAAACAAGGGCATCCATTATGCCGTCAAGGTGCATAATTACTTTTTGGCCCTCAAAAAGACAATTGAGCCAGAGATCGATACATGCAAGGACATCCCAAAGCTCTACAAGATCACGTACCCCAAGCTACAATGCATCCTGAAACTGTCTTCGGGGGTCAAGGAGAAAGAACTGGCTTTGCCAAAGGAGGTCCACAACTTGCTTGATGATTGGTTGCATACCCTTGAGTTCATAAAGGTATTTATGGAAAGGTCATTGGTTGAACTATAGGATATCTATGCCAGTGTTCTTGCCTATGTGGCCGAGGCGGATGAATTCCTGAAGTTGATGATGGATTATGAGGTGCCCGCTTTGGAAATAGATCTGAGGAAGGTCAAGCATGAATTTCTTAGGCGTCTAGAGTAAGGAGCCGATGACACATTGTCAGTCGATTTTATGGATTTTGATGCTTGAATATTCTTAGAGCCGAAACCGATGATAAAGGCGGGAGATAAATTTGTGAAGCATCACGAGGAAATACTGAGTGACTTCAAGGGAATCACCATTTCAATAACCAAGATTTTTTTTTTTGGAATGGGACAAGCTCCGGGCTATGATGGGGAAGTTTGTGGAGTATCCTACTCTCCAAAAGAATGTTGGAAATCCAGTTATAGATGATGAATATTTGACAACATAGCTATAAAAGGTGGAAGTAGCTAAAAGAAAAAGTAGCTACAAGACAATAAAATACAAGACAAAATAGGGAAAAGACAAAAAGGTCTATTTTATATTGCCATATATTAGAGGTAGGTGAAACCCTAATGTAAACTGAATCTGAGCCACATAATGTAAATGAATCTTGTCCATTCATTTTGCTTTGGAAAACTATAAATAGGGGCATCCTCTCATTTTCAAAGAGAGAGATGAGTTGTTGTAAAGACATGCTGCTGCAAAATATATGAGAAAAGCATTGTTTTGATGGTTTCTTGTGTATTGCTCTCATGTGTGCATGATTCTATCTCCAAGTATTATATTTTAGCTTTGCTATTCTAGTTTTAAGTTAATTTTAGTTGTTAGTGTATGCTATGATTTAATGGTGAAGAATGCTATGGTATTTGATGTCTTCCAAGCTCATATTTTTTGTTGTTTATTGTTGATAAACTGTTGCGTATAGTTAGTTTGAGCATCATTTTTATTTAATAACCATTTTTCTTCTATGTTTTATTTAATAAACATTTTTCTATAGTTTTTTTTATTAATTTAAATATCCTCTTTTGCTAATTGAATAAATCCAATAATTCAAATAAAAGCCTATTTCTACAGCTATTTCCTCTTTTCACTCATCATATCCACCAACAAAATTAGATATTTCATATCTAATTAATTCAACTCAGCCTTCACGGACAAATTTGGAGACAAATTGGAGACAAATTACAAGCAAACTTCTTCATCTTCTTCCTTTGATTCTTCCTATCCTCTAGCTGAATGTTTTTGTGGGGAGGAACAAATCTCCATAATCTTCTCAGGATTCTTCATCCTTCACCATTGAATCTTTCAAATCAAATCTAGACCTTTGCTTTGCTGCCACATCACAAATATGCTATTGGGAATCTATAAATACAACTTCTTTCTATAGGAAATGGATCCCAAATTTGTGCAATCTTACTCTACATAAATAACATTAGAGAAATCAAGCATTTGAGTAATAGCAATAGAAAATCATTTTAGAATAGCAATCATAATCATGGTTTTTTATTTAGTTGCATCTTAGTTTATGATAGTTCATTTTATCAGCTTCATGTCAATTTCATCTACAGAATCCTCAACATATCATTTAGCAATTATCATATAGGATTAGATTCTTGCATTTTACAATATCTCATTCTCTAGATTGTCATTTTAACAGTCACAATGCTTACACAATCTGAGAGCCACAATGATTTAATAAATATTTGGAATTAGAGAGAAATGGGACGGATTTGAGAGATTTATTATTTTAATTAGATTTATTTTTGTTTGAATCTCTTAATATAATGTCTTATTGATTTTGTTTGTTATTCATTTACACATATTTTACTCACACATAAATTGGCACCCACCGTGGGGCCAAAAACCATATTTTTAACATCTTTTATGGAAAAGTTTGTCCGTAGGTTTTTGACGTGTTTTATTTTGGCATGATCAAGAGTTTTTACAGTGCATACGACCTCCAAATTAGTGCATCCAATCACTATTCCGACACATCCACAGAATATTCTAGCTCATCCACAAAATATTCTGGCATATACAAAGACTGTTTTGGCGCATCTAGTATCGGTTTCACTATAGTTAGGAGGTTTTTTGCATCTCATCTAACCTCTATTTAAGCACATACATTAAATTATATAGCACATTGATCTATTATTTTAGCGCATTTAAATACTGTTTTGGTGCATATAAATCCTATTTTAGCGCATCCAATGACTGTTATGGCACATCTAACTATTTTTGCAAAAATTTATATTTTTGAGAATTAATCCCTGTTTTATGTTCTATAGATACAAAATACGTTGGTCAAAGACAATTGTTGGAAACACTTACATTAGTCAAAGACAAAAATTTACAAATTACTAATGGTGTTTGCAGGGATTTAATTTTATTATTGCTTTTCCTTTGGTTAAGATAGTGCATCTAGCTTGATTAAAGAAATGGTTTGAACCCCATGTCCAATATGTTTAAAAATAAATAGGCTTATGCTCTCCCCTCAACTAGGTGATCAAAATGCTAGACTTGCTATCCTGATTTATTAACACCTTTAGAAGGTCTGCCGTAGTGGAAAAAAGTACTCATCCTACGAGAAGGACCTAAGTGGGAACAACCAAAGCCAAGTTTTCCAACCCACTCTAATCAAAAGTGAATTTGGGGAAACCCACAATTTAACGGTAGTTTGCAAGATAACTATCCCCAAAATATTTGTTCTAAAGATTGGAAGGTCTCTTGAGGGAGTTTATCATTTGTCGAGTTGAATGAATACCCTTTCTAAGAACTTTAGTGTAGAATCCAACTGTGTTAGTTTCCGAACACTTTTTATATCATGGTGCAAGGGGAGGGAAGAATCTACCCCCAAGACACTTACCATATAACTATCATAGACCCTAGCCAAAAGTGGATGATTCGACTTTGGTTAAGACTCAGGAAAGGAAAAAACACGGGCGCCCTCTAAGGGGTGATATGGCTGTGTGAGCTGACATAGTTGCAAGCTGTGGGCTGTGATATTCTAAGTGACCTACATGAAAATTAGAAAAAGTGCTTGAACTATCTTTATTTGTGTTAAACTTGTGGAAATGGAAAGAATCAGGCTTCACTCTAGAATACACACTCTCTATTTAATACGTAGTTTTGAAAAAAATGTTTACAAACTTCTTATGTGTGTAAAATAATTTCCAAAGGTATCATCCAATTAGATCATCAAATTCAAAGATTTACAAGAAAAATAACCCTCCACAATCTTCATTGGTTAGAAAATTACACCTTGGAAATCAATTTTTTTACTGAGAAAAAGCAGAACAAATAGATAGAACGGTGACCACTTCTATATTGGCACAACCAACCTCTGTTTTAGTGCATCTACCCAGTCTATTAGCGCATCTGCCATGTTTAAACAAAACATTTAAACTTTGTTTTAGTGCATTTTTCATTTTTTACAACACATCTATATAGATTGTCAACACATTTACCTAGAATTTTAGCACAACCAACCTCTGTTTCAACGCATATAACAGGTATTGTTCAACACATATACCCTATTGTACAGGGCATGTACCCAATTTGTTAGTGCATTCAGTCAGTTTATCAACACATTCACACCTTGTTCTAGTGCATCTGAAGTCTATTATAGCGCATCTAAATTCTATTATAGTTCATCTAAGGTTTGTTATAACACATCCACTGAATAAAAAACTAGAGAGTTATTTTCCCCATCAGTTAGACAATTAACATTAGTATCTGAATTTTTATCAGAATAGAAACATTTTATCAGTCAAACCAGTGTCTCAAAACTTTCCAAAGACTAAAATTTTCAATTGAAATTATTCAAATTGAAACAAGATCTAACATTCTAAAGTGCCTAAAAATAACCAAACATAAATCCGATTGTTAAGCTAAGTTTCGTTATCAGGATTTGTCATCCTAGAATCACAAAACAAAGAAAAATAATCAGAGTTTAACTTAGTAACATAAATATAATTTATCATTCTATTTGAATTAGTTAATATCCTTGGCACTCATCCAAACAAAAGATCAAAGTTTAGTGAAAATAACAACAATTGTATGCCAGTTTTGACAAGAGTACAAAGGCAAAAACTTAGAGAGAAAGAAATTAAAACTCAAACCACCATGGCTGAAATAGATGAGGATCAATTGAATGCTTTCACTTAGTAGATGAAAAACCTTCAACAACGACTCCAAGACATACAAAGAAAAACCACAGAAAGAAACCTAACAATGAACATGAGACCTTCTTCACCAAAAACTACATCATCCAAGTTCAATGTCTTTGAAGTTTTCCAAAAGTTCAATAAGCCCAAATCTAAGTCCTCAAACACAAATGATATTAAGAAAACCTATCATGTAATTCATTTATCTTAATCCACCATAAGCCAAAATAAACCTCAAGATTCTTTCACTCAAGTTAACAATTCCATCCAATCATCCTCATCTATCATATCTTCAACATCTAATGATTCATGTCAATCTCTCAATCCAAAGCATGCTAGCATACACTCCCCTACACAACAAGATCAAAATATTCTTCCCATTCCATCCAATGATATCAAAATTCCAAAAATTCTTCCAACCTTTGATAAAGATCCCATTTCTCAAGAATCTTATGACGATCCCCTCCTTTCACTTTTCATCCAAAATAATTCCCTTCCATCTCAAGAGACAAGTATCCTTCCAAGTTCTTCTTCCACATCATCTAATCAATCCATACCATCTCATGATTCTATTTCATCACAAGAGCATGATAGTTCTTCCATCCTATCTAATGATTCCTTACCAACTGATGATCAAGACATGCTTTCTACAAAATCTCATGATTCCCTTCCTCATCAATATCAAGATATGCTTCCATTCAAGGATACCCTTTCATCCCATGAAGATGTTTATCCTTCTCATGATCAATATATGCCTTTCATACCACTTTATAATGAATCCATACTTAATAAAGGGAAAGCTACTTACTCTCCTACACCTCATGATCCTTTTCCAAGTCAAGATCAAAACACCCCATCATCCCTATGTCAAGAGCCTATCACACCTATTCAAGCTATCCATGAACCCTACACCTATAAATTGGGATCCTCCACCTTTATCCATTCCGATTTACTTCCAACACCTATCCTCTCATCCATATCATATCCTAGTCAAAATGGACTCGTATCTTGTTTCACAAATAATACATATCCCATTGGTAAACGAATGTGTCAAAGTATGAATTACAAAGGAAAAGGATTAGGCCTTCATGAACAAGGTATCCTAGAACCCCTTTATGTTCAAATAAACCCATATCACCATTACCTTGATTATATTCGTAAGTGTCCTAGTTCATCAAACCTTCCATCTATCCTAGGTCCTCATTCTAGTTCATCGAACATTCCATCTATCCTAGGTCCTCATCCTAATCCATCAAACCTTCCCTCTATCCTAGGTCCATATCATATTTCTCAAGAACAACAAAGGCACACATCCTTGATATCCTTTCAAAATTCTACCCACATTAACTCATCCATAATACGTCCATATCATTCATCTCAATCCACCCCTCCCATTGCTCTTGGAAGCAATTTGGGTGCCAAATATCAAAAGCTTCTATATCAAAATCCACATGTATCAAATGATCAACATGTCTCCCTCGAAGAGACATGCAAAAATAAAAGAAAAATCTAAAAGGCCACAAAGGCCCATCAAAGGAAAAATCTCAAAGACCACAAAGGTCCATAAATCAAAAAGAAAAATTTCAAAGGCCACAAAGGCCCACAAAGAAAAAATCAAAGTCAAAATTCATGTGGATTCCTAAAAGTCTCATAGAAGCAATAAAATCTAAATTGGCATCCAAATTTGCTAATCCAAAAGCTTCCTCCATTTTTCCATCTAATAACCTATCACCTTCCAAATCCATTTTTCCTCCATCACTCCACCACCCTTCAAGGTGTGTTCCAACATTGATCTTTCCATCCTTTCCATCTATCCATCAATAGGCCTTCCAACCTCCTATCCATTATCCAACATTCATCCCCCATCATTATCCTTTAATCCAAACCTTTGCATAAGTCCTTAGATTCTTCGATCATATAATTAATCATCCAACATTTAGGAGTCTAATTCCCATTGCCATGGTTTATTAGAGGGATATTTGGTTGTGAAAATTGATGCTTAAGTCCTTCCTCTATCTCCCTATCATCCATATCCTATCTTCCATATTGCTCTTGCACTCTACACTTAGGGAAGAGTTTCGTCCATCTTATCATTCGTGGTCATTATCCTTTCTATGCTCATTTCTTACATTTCCAACTTTGATCTTGACAAGGTTAAGGATCCTTTTTAACATCATATATCTTATCCTATATGCTTTATCCATATCTTCCATACGATATCTTTCATCTTATCCATATTCCATCATTCTTACTAAATACATCATTTCTTCCTTTCCTTGGTCTTGATGAGGAATAGGGGCAAAATACTTGGGCCTTGTATCCATATCTTATCTAGTTGATCTTGATAATCCCATTAATTATTTTTATCCTTGATTTCTTCTATTCCATATCCCCTAGCTTATCAAAATCCATGTCACCATGTCCCTTTGTGACCTTGAATCTTATCATGCAAATCATATTTGAGCCTAGTTGTAAAACATTATCCAATCCTCATATCTTTTGTCAATCAATCATCAATCTTATCGTACTTAGAGGAAATTAGTGATCCTAAGTACTTATCATCATCATGCCTTATGGAATCAATCATTTTTGGCATCTTAATCAATCAACCATTATCATCTTTTGACAAGAGATATGTTGCTTGTGTGACATGTTTTGCAATGAATCTTTCATTTTGATCTATCATTTATCCAAGGTTGCATTACCCCTATTGTGAGGCATCTTGTTCCTTAAATCAGTCATATCATCTCATTTCATCTTAAATATCCTAAAAAATCCAAAAAAAAAGTCAAAAAAGCTATAAAAAAAAAAGAAATCCACAAAAAAAGAGAAAAATACAAAAAAAGTGAAAAAGTCAAAAAAATACAAAAAAATCATAAAATCTAAAAAATTATAATAAAAACACATAGTGAAAACCTGGAAATAGGCACTACTTGTGATTTAAACTAGCCTTTCCTTATATTGGATGCATGTCTTGGCCGTTCACTTTTGCCATCTTTCTGCATCTCTTTGAAAAAGAGAACCTCATGTACATATCCTAGCAATGTGGTCATGTCTCACCCTAGCTTGGGGGAAAAATCTTGAACTCACTGGGGGCAATAAACTTTGAGCTTAATCAAATGTACAAACAATAGTATGACAACACAACAAACACAATGATCATAGGGAAACTGAACATTGAACATACATCAAACATCAAAAAATTACAGAAGATCAAACCATCCAAATCAAACAACTGAGATCAAATCAATCAAAACAACTTTAGATGGATGATATTATTTTGAATCATGATTTTATTGCTTTAGCTTGAATGTTCAAATGTTGCACTTTGATTTTTGTTATCATTTCTTTGGAGCAACTCTATGATGTATTGAACTAGAGAAGCTAGGAAGGAGAATTGTATTTTCTTTGTTTGTTATCTATGAGTTGATCATTATAATTGTGTGAATTTTCATGAGATGTGCTCTAAAAAGTATCACTGATGACATTCCAATTCACATAGTAAAATTATTGATTCTTGTCTATTTATGCAAGAAATTCTTAGGTCATCTTGGTTTAATTATACCTAGATGCTTGTGTTAACTTGCAATATCAAAAATCATGAAAGTAGTACTTAGGTCATCATTTTTCTAAATTATACCATTGATGCTTGTACTCACTTTCAACATTTTAAAGGCTCAATGATGATAAAAAGCACAATAAAGGGACTATTAGGATGACAACTTTGACATATGTAGATCTGCATGGTTAAATTAGATTGCATTTATGTAAGTTTTGCATCTGTAGAGTAATTTATTCCAAAGACTGGTGGAGAATTCAAAAATGATGTTATCTTTTATCATTGATGGATTGAGTATACTTGACATTAACAAAAACATCATCACTATCATGTAGTTGCATAATCATTTGCATTGCATACATTGGAAGGCATTATTATATCATTTAATCATTCTTACATTTGATCATATATTTGCATTTATTATATCATATTTTTCTTTTGTGTATCACATCATATAGTTGCATAAGAAAAATATCCAAAACAAATCATCTATATAGTTACATTTCCATTAAAATTAACATATCATACATCATGCATTAGAAGTATCATCATATTGATCATTCATTCATCCACTCATTATATCATATATTTGCATTTGAAATACCAAACAATAAAGTGCATCATATCCCATTTGCATCATCATGTCATATATCATAGAAACATTATATCCAAAATCATACATATAGTTGCATTATCATATCATTCAGGTATATACATTATAATACACTTATCGATCCATGTAAATACTACAGGAACTGTGCAGCCATACATCACCATTATAAGCATAATCACATGTTAATATCATAAATAAAACATCATAAAATCATAGCATGTTATCATGATCATAAATTGCATCCATAACATCATCATATAAAACATCACATGGCATATAGAAAAAGAAATTAAATGCATCCATCATAAACATCAATCATAAAATCTTATAGAACACATATAAATTGATAAATTTGTCACATGTCATATAAATCTCAAAAATCATAATGTCAAGTATACAATAATGTTTGAAATGTAAAGAGATACAACATAAAAATAGCCATGAATAAAAAAATGGAGTATACATCATGTCTCAACATATATCAAGGAACCAATCATGAAACTATGTGCTACTAGCCCCAGATAGTGCTGACATCTCTAGACCAGTACCTCCCCCACCAGACGTGCCAGGATCTCTGGGATCTCTTGGTAGAAGCTATGCCACACCCTTGCTAACAGTCCTGGAATGAGTCTTGCCTGGTCGAGACTGAGCATAACTAACTCTCTTCTCTGCAAGAACTGTATCATGGTATCGGCCTCTATAGTACTCGACCTATCTACCCACATGGAGAACCTCTCTCATATAATCAGATATGGAGGTACCATCGGCTAATCTCTGTAGTATATCAGCCAATCCATGTGCCTGCTTTGCAGTCCATCTAGCTAGATCTCTCTCTACTGTCAAAGAGGCTATCTATGCCTGTGTAGCTGTCAACTATGCATGTACTTGTGAGAGGGCCTATGCATGAGCTTGTTCCTGTGAGTACATTTGTGTCTATGTTTAGAATAATAACCCCTAGGCCTATGCTAGCTGACCCTGTAGTGTCTACACCTGAACCTGCAGGCTAGTAATCTAAATCTGTTGCTATTGGGAGAGTACTCCAATTTGCACACATTTCTCTGCTGGAGCTACTAGTGATCACCTCTTACGAGGCACCATGAAGTCTCTAACCTCAAACATTGGGCTTCCTCCACCCCCATCTCCATACTGAGTGACTTCAAGGGAATCACCATTTGAATAGCCAAAAAAGATTTTGTGGAATGGGACAAGCTCCGGGCTATGATCGGGAAGTTTGTGGAGTATGCTACTCTCCAAAAGAATGTTGGAAATCTAGTTATAGATGATGAATATTTGACAACATAGCTATAAAAGGTGGAAGTAGCTAAAACAGAAAAGTAGCTACAAGACAAAATAGATTACAAGACAAAATAGGGAAAAGACAAAAATTTCTATTTTATATTGCCATATATTGGGGGTAGGTGAAACCCTAATGTAAATTGAATCTAAGCCACACAATGTAAATGAATCTTGTCCATTCATTTTTCTTTTGGAAAACTATAAATAGGGGCATCCTCTCATTTTCAAAGAGAGAGATGAGTTGTTGTAAAGACATGCTACTGCAAAATATATGAGAAATGCATTGTTTTGATGGTTTCTTCTGTATTGCTCTCATGTGTGCATGATTATATCTCCAAGTATTAGATTTTAGCTATGCTATTCTAGTTTTAAGTTACTTTTAGTTGTTAGTGTATGCTATGGTATTTGATATTTTCCAAGCTCATACTTTTGTTGTTTATTACTGATAAATTGTTGTGTACAGTTAGTCTGAGCATCATTTACATTGTTGCACTTAAGTTCAACTGTTATTCATGATTTAATGGTGAATGAATGATTTAAAAATTTAAAAACCTTAAAAGATTGCACTAGTTTCATGAGACTGTGGGCTGTCCTTGGTTAAGAGGAAGCTAGTTCTGGGAAGTTTGTCCACTGTAGCATCCTCCATTGTTACTGTTCAACATTAGTTGTTGTATACACATAAAAATGGTCTCAATAATCTAATTAATTAAATACGATTTATTTGATTGATTGACTTCTTTAATTCATCTACTTATAAATAAATAGATATATTTATTTATATAGTTCACATTTAATTCTTCTATCTTTATCATATTATTTCATCTTAATTAAATAAACAAATCACATATTTTGTTTTATTTAATTATTATTATCAAATTCTTCTATAATTATATATTTATTCTATCTTAATCACATCATTCTATTTTAATTAAATAAACAAGTTTCATACTTTGTTTTATTTAATTACCACATTTCTTCTATGTTTATTTAATAAACAGATTTCTATAGTTTATTTTATTAAATTAAATGTCCTCTTTTGCTAATTGAAGAAATCCAATAATTCAAATAAAAGCTTATTTCTATAGTTAAATTTCCTCTTTTCACTCATCATATCCACCAACAAAATTAGATATTTTATATCTAATTAATTCAACTTAGCCTTCACGGACAAATTTGGAGACAAATTGGAGACAAATTATAGGAACACTTCTTCATCTTCTTCCTTTGATTCTTCCTATCCTCTGGCTGAATGTTTTTGTGGGGAGGAAACAAATCTCCATAATCTTGTTAGGCTTCTTCATCCTTCACCATTGAATCTTTCAAATCAAATTCAGTCCTTTGCTTTGCTGCCACATCACAAATATGCTGTCGGGAATCTATAAATACAACTTCTTTCTACAGGAAATGAATCCCAACTTTATGCAATCTTACTATGAAGAAATAGTATTAGAGCAATCAAAAATTTGAGCAATAGCAATAGAAAATCATTTTAGAATAGAAATCATAATCATGGTTTTTCATTTAGCTGCATCTTAGTTTATGGTAGTTCGTTTAATCAACTTCATGTCAATTTCATCTACAAAATCTTCAGCATATCATTTAGCAATTATCATATAGGATTAGATTCTTGAATTTTACAATATCTCATTCTCTAGATTGTCATTTTAACAGTCACAGTGCTTACACAATTTGAGAGCCACAATGATTTAATAAATCTTTGGAGTTAGAGAGAAATGGCACGGCTTTGAGAGATTTCTTATTTTAATTAGATTAATTGTTGTTTGAATCTCTTAATATAATGTCTTATTGATTTTTTTTGTTATTAATTTACACATATTTTACTCACACATAAACTGGCACCCACTGTGGGGCCAAAAACCCCATTTTTAACATCTTTTCTAGAAAATTTTGTCTGCAGGTTTTTGACGTGTTTTATTTTGGCACAATCAAGAATTTTTTATAGTGCATAAAACCTCTAGATTAGCACATCCAATCACCATTCTGATGCATCGAGAGAATATTCTGGCACATACGAAGACTGTTCTGGTGCATCCAGTACCAGTTTCACTACAATCAGGGGGTTTTTCTTCAAGGAATCCAACTTTTGTTTTAGTGCATACATTAAATTTTGTAGCACATTGATCTATTATTTTAGCACATTTAAATAATATTTTGGTGCATATAAATCCTATTTTAGCACATCCAATGACTATTATGGTGCATCTGACTGTTTTTGCAGAATTTTATATTTCTAAGAATTAATCCCTATTTTATGTCTTGCAGGAATAAAATACGCTGATCAAAGCCAATTGTTGGAAACACTTACACTGTCAAAGGAAAAAATTTAATTAAAGAAATAGTTTGAACCCCATGTCAACTATGTTTCGAAAGCAATAGGCTTATGCTCTCCCCTTAACAGGGTGATCAAAATGCTATACTTGTTATCCTGCTTTATTAACACCTTTAGAAGGCCTACCGTAGTGGTAAATTGTACTCACCCTACTGGAACGACCTAAGTGGGAGCAACCAAAGCCAGGTTTTCCAACCCACTCTAATCAAAATTGAATTTTGGGAAACCCACAATTCAACGACAGTGTGCAAGATAACCATCCCCAAAATCTTTGTTCTAAAGATTAGAAGGTCTCCTGAGGGAGTTTATCATTTGTCGTGCTGAACGAATACCCTTTCTAAGAACTTTATTATAGAATCCAACTATGTTAGTTTCTGAACACTTTTTATATCATGGTACAAGGAGAGGGAAGAATCTACCCCCAAGACACTCACCATATAACTATCAAAGACCCTGGCCAAAAGTGGAGGATTCAACTTTTGTTAAGACTCGGGAAAGGGAAAAACACGAGCGCCCTCTAGGGGGTGACACGGTTGTGTGAGTTTACATAGTTGCAAGTTGTGGGCTGTGATATTCTAAGTGACCTACTTGACAATTAGAAAAAGTGCTTGAATTGTCATTATTTGTGTTAAACCCATGGAAATAGAAAGAATCAGATTTGATTCTAGAATACACGCTCTTTGTTTAATATTTAGTATTGAAAACAATGTTTACAAACTTGTTGTTGTGTGTGTAAAATAATTTCCAAAGGTATCATCCAATTAGATCATCAAATTCAAATATTTACTAGAAAAACACCCCTCCACAATCTTCATTGGTTAGAAAATTACACCTTGGAAATCAATCTTTTTACTGAGAAAAAGCAGAACAAACAAACAAAACGGTGACTACTTCCAGATTGGCACAACCAACCTTTGTTTTAACGCATCTACCCTATCTATAAGTGCATTAAATTTACCTTTCAAGAGAGGTAGCTTACTTGTGTGCTATCTATGTTGAGAAAGTGCAAAAACACCTGTCAACAGAATTGACACTAGAAGGAGGGAAGCCAAGCTAAGCTAGATCGAATTGGGTCCTTCTCCCCTCAAAGATTTCATAGAGTACTAAGGTCCACACCTGACAAGGAAGAATTTCAAGAGATAAAGACCCCCACTAAGGATAGAAGAGCCAAGAAAGGGGAAGCATCAGCTTTAGTCCCACCCACTTGACCTCCATACCCCTCCATCCATCCATCTCCTTTCTTCGCTTTGCTCTCGACAAAGCCTTCCTCCTCTCCCTCACTCCAAATAGTTTTTTCACCAATCACTTCCCACATTTTGGGTGTTGTTCCCCCCTGCACCTCACTTCCAAGGTGCTACCCCAAGTGCTACCCCATTTCAACCCTAAGTTACTGTAGCAAAATAATTACGACCTCCACTTTCCAAAATGGCTTGGTTGGGAAATAACCCTTCGCCATTATCCTTTAATGATTACCATGGAATGCCAAAGAATCTAAAATTTTTTTGCACCAATTTTTATCTACATGACCTATGGAGGATAGCAAAAGAACACATCAAGATCTTCCAAACAAAATTGAAAGATATGCAGATTAAAAATGAAGATGTAGTGTGTAGGCTCTTCCCTTACTCATTGGGGGATGAAGATTTCTATTGGTACATCCATCTACCAACTAGATCTATTACCTCTTGGGACCTCATGAAGAATACCTTTTTGTAGAAGTGTAAAGTTCCAATCAGCCCCATATAGCTATACCAATAGTTCATGTTTGTCAAGAGGGAGGTCAATGAACCAATTAGCTCATTCAAGGATTGATTTCACAGGGTTTACATAAAGTTACAACCTCCTTATGTAGTTGAAAACGCATCAACCAGGCTCATCTACTAGGCTTCCTTGGATAATCTCACGTCTTCCTTAGTTAAAAGGATGCATTAGCCTCCTGCAAGATTGGTGGATGCATATGCAAAGGCAGCAAAAGCTAGCACAAACTTAGGACAACACATTTTTGGTCCACTACCCTCATTGGGGCCAATTACCAAACCAACTCAAATTCAAGTGCTTACTCATGCCTTGGATCATCAGACACCTATGTTGAACCAAGTTCAATAGCTCCCAATCGTGCTGCACTTGGGGCAACCATTGAATCAAGCTCCATCAATGCCCCATTACTTGCAACGTTCACAACAACAAGCCTACATTCAACAGCCTCAAGTTCCTTTGTACTTAAAAGGATTTTAATTCCCAACTACTTAGCAGAACCAACCTATAACACAACTCGTATTCCTTCAAAATGCAGTGCCACAACAAAATAGTGTAGATAATGATCCGATTGATGAATTAACTGATCTAGTGAAGAAGTTGTCCACCAAGATGACCCATCTGAGGAACCAAAATAACCAATTAAAAGCCTCTCAAAGGAGCATCCAAGCCAACCTTAGTTGAGTCAACCATGATTCTAGTGCATCTTCTAGACAAAATTATGAAAAAGGATAGAATTCAAGGTAGAATTTTGAAAGGAGACCGTCTCAAAGGAAAAATAGAACATGGAACACCATGCCAAACAATGGAGGCATTCCCACACCTATTGATCAACCAAGTGGTGCTGACAAGTCCAGAAGTGGTGTTTATCTAGTTGAGGCTACTTTGTCTAGATGGTGTCGAATCCAAGAGACCAACAAGCATTCTGAATTAGATTGCCCAGAATTCCAAACTGCCGCAAAACTTTTTCAAGTGGAAGCCCAATATGTTGTTGATGGCTCAAGCTGCAGAGACCTTGTTCCATCAGAGCCTTATGTTTCCTTAGTGCTGGTGGTTAATCAAGCTCCTTTCCCATGAAGTGAAAGAAACTTTCCTGAGAAGGAGGTCATTGCAAAAGATGAAGAAACAAAAGAGGTAAGTAACGAAAGCTCCCTTTCTCATCTCTTTAATTTAGTAGATAATGGTCTTGTAGATGAGGAGCATCCATGCGAGGATGAAGTCCATATGTTAAACCAAAGGGAAATTCCTTATAATTTGAGAAATAGGCAAGTTGGTGGTCCTTTTACAACCTCTACTACTAACAGTTTCAGTACTCCACTTGATCCTAATGCTAGCAAAAACCCAACCTATCCCCATGTGCCTACCCAATATTTTAGTAGAAATTGGCAACCATACCAGACTCAAGATCAGCCCACTAGTTCTTCCCAAAGTTATTTTTTTGAAGCAGAAGAAGAAAAAATGGGGGAATATGTGGTAGATGAATTAAAGAAGGTTAGAGTGAGTTTGTCAACCTTTGAGTTGCTAAGGGTGTCTACTGTCAGAAATTCCTTCTTTAGGTCATTGAATGGAACTTGTTATGCCTTGCATAACCACCTTATTTTTTTGGCTCAAAATGGGTCCCCCTTTTTATTTCTTTTGTCCTTTGTGTTCTTGTTTGGGTATTAGGAGTTGTTTCTTTTTATCCTAAGTCTTGGTTTTCTTTGTTTTTTGGGTTCGGCTCTTAGACCGATGTTGACACTTGGTATTTTTTAAGGTATAGGTTTCAGTTTGTGTCCCAATCTTGATCCCTCTTTTTTCCTTGTCTTTTTATTTTTCTGTCGGAGTCAGGTTTCAGGTCAGAATCATTACCTTGCACCCTTCAGGGTGTAAGTTCCTATTTTTTCCCAATCCTGACTTCTGTCTTTTTGTCCTCTGTCCTTTGTTTGTGTCAGAGTTGGATATCAGACCAAAACTAGAACCAAGAACTTTTCAAGTTCTTGTCTTCATTCCCATCCCAATCCTAACATCCGACTCTATGTTTTTTTGGATCTGACTTTAGACTATGATTTGCATTTAGAACTTTTGAAAGTTTTGGTTTCATCTCTTGACCTGATTCCGAGCCCCTACTTTGTCTTGTTTATTTGTCAAGTTTCAGACCTTGGACTATTGACTAAACTTTGAACTTTTTGAGAGATCAGTCTTGTTCCATGTCCTGATCCTGACTCTCACTTATCTTCATTCTTGTAACCCCACATTTGTGACAATTGCCCCAATCCCAAGGCCCGATCAAACCGCATTTAATGTTTAACTGTTCACATGCGCAATTGAGTTTTTATTTTTCCGCTCCTCAAATTTCTTCCATTTTGCCTAGAACATTTTGATAGAGTGAATGAGAGGGACATAATCTAGGGTTTGAAGGATTGCTTCAAATCTTTGTCGTGTTGTCAAAATTCTTGGTTACATTTGGAGGTGGATGTTTTGCTTATGTTTTCCTTCCTTGTTTTCATTTTTCTTGTGTTTGCTATGGGTGTTTGTTGTTTTTTTTTGTTTTCTTTCTTCACTTGCTCCAGCTTTTGGCTTTGTTTTCCCAATTCTTGAACCCTTTGGTTTGTTCAACGTGTTTTTCTTTTTCTTGAGTTGTTTTTTTATATTTTTGGTTGGGGGATTGTCCATCTCGTTGTGCCTAGTTTTATAGGGTTCTATTGTACTATCAGGTTAGAGGGTTTTTGAAATACTAAATTTAAAAATTTAAACCATTTCTACAAAAAATCTCGGTCCCAAGAAACAATCTGATCCCAAAGGCACCATTTCAAGATATTGTTACATATACTCTTAACTTAGTTATTGTTTCTTTGTGATTCTTGATTCCCACATGTATTTTGGGGTCAGGAATCAAAATTCCATTTAGGGTTTTACCATTGTTTGAGTTCAGGTTCCTTCACTTTTCTGATCCCAACTTCTGATATTACCATCATGATTGGGTATCGGATCCTTACCATGAAATGTTAAAAGGTTTTGACGAAGTACTATCCCAAGTCCCCATTTTGATCCCCGCACTACCATTAGGATCAGAATTCTGGTCGACACCAAACCTTGGCCACATCAATAACTATCATGACTAGATGAAGTCCCATTCCTGATTCTTAATATCTTATTGGGATCATAACTTAGGTCTTACCTATCCTCACCTTACATACTTAAGGCCTGGTATGCAACAAAGTCCTGATCCTGATTCTTGATATCTTATTGGGATCCAAACTCAGGAAGCTACTTCCACTTATTTGTTACTTTGGGCTTGGTTTTGAATCATGACCTGATTCCAAATTTTGATTCAACATCGGGATAAAAACTTAGCATAATACCTTCATTGACTCCCTTGATTAAAGTGTTGCTACCTGCCGATGACCCGATCCCGATTCCTGAACATTGCAGGATTGGACCATGGAATTTCACTTAACTTCTTCATTAACATAGGTATAGGTTCTAAGTTCAATGTTGTGCTTAAAATGTTTAGGTTCTTGGTTATGTCCCGAACTTGAAACCCGAAGATGCTCAATTAACTTGTTGGATGAGATTCTAGCTTGACTTAATGTTGATATAATATGAATTCCTGTGTTAAATTTCTCTTCATATGTCTTTTCTTTTATTTGATAATGGTCAATAGTGCAAGATAATTAGAAAATTCCTGACTTAGAGGAAGAGGTTCCCACTAAAGGAACATCTAAGGGAACAAGGCCAAAGAGGTTAAAACTAGAACAAATGCCTTTTACAATGAAGTACAAATTCCAAGGGAACCGAGTACCATCAAAGTTTGGGTCTGAGGTCATGAACATCACTGATACACTAGACGAACACATGGATTTGAATCAATTCTGCATAGATACCTTTTCAGAGGATGCTACCCCAAGGGCAAGGAGGATTGCAAAGTCTGGGCTAGCTCATGTGGCTAATTTTCCTATTGTTGTACAATGTCACGAGTTTATTCTAACTACTGCATAGACATACAATCCTATTCAAAGGCAGTGCATAGATGCACAAGGAAATTTAATTATTGATCTAAACCCAACAATGATCAGACATGATTTTGATCCCCCTCCTTATCCCAATCTCAAGATCATGACCAAGGATCAAGCAATTGATATTTGGGAAAAGGATGTAGAAGGGAATAAAAAGCTTATCAACAAACGGTGGCTAAAAATAGAGAATTCACTAAAGAAGTTGCCCACTAATCCTAAGAGGTCAGAATTTTGTGAAGATATAGGGGACATGTTCACATTACTGGCTAGGGTATTTGGCAAAAAAAAATTCTCGTGTTTTTTATCACTGGATGTTCCCATTCATCCAACTAATTTTGGAAGGGAATCAATGTCTAGATTGGGGACATATAGTTTTTGATACATAACCAACTGTTGAAAGTAGCAGAAACCAAGATATTTTATATGTCTTCATATGTAGTATATTGTGTTGCAAGGATGGGATGGTTCCTTGGTTTGAACACTAAAGGGTCAATGGATGATGGTCTAGATCAAAAGAAGGCCTAGGAACATTATGACCAAATGGAGCTTAACGAGACACAAAAACATTTTAAAAGAGTTAATGGTGCATTTCTATATGTTGTTATCAATTAGCTTGCAGGTGACATTGGTTTCAAATTGTCATAGGAGGCTATGGAATTCAATCAAGAATGGGGATATTGGTTCATTCCATACCCCAAGTCTTCTTATTTCAGATTGTTTGGCTATGGTGGTCATCCGTTTAAACTGCCAAGGTGTTGTGGTGATAGATAGGTCTTAATGGAGTTTGCTCAACAAGCTGCATAGGTAAATACCAAATTTTCCACTCAACATAAGACTGTATGTCATTCTTTCCCAATGCAGTTGGGATTTTATTCTTGTTCCTCTTCAATAATGGCTAAGACATCAACAAAATAATTTTAGTCCTTGAATTTCCAACACCATACTTCTAGGAAATTATTTGATCTAAAGAGAAAAATGTATAGGATATATGCTTCTCAATTTCCTCATCATTAGCCACTTTTCCAAGAATTTTTGGCCAATCTTCAGGATCAGCTTGAAGTGAGAAAAAGGGGCTATACCAGATGAAAATGAGTATTCCCGAGGGCACTACTGATGATGGGATCACACTTGATCCTTGGTATGAAATGGATAAAGTAGCCACCAAGGATTTGGAGCTCATCAATTGGATGGAGAAAGAAGAAATGAAGATCCATAAAGTATCACTGGTAGTGGTGAACAAAATTTTGAAATGGATTGAGCTATGGTTGAAGCAACCAAGAGTTAAGGGTTTAAAGAAAATAGGTTCTAGTAGTGAATCTACTTCCTCCACAAAGACAAGATAGTATAAAAGATTGAAGAAAGGTGTTGTAGTGGTGGAGGCAGCTATGGAAGATCCTCCCTTTATAGGAGAACCTCCCCAATTAGAAGAAGAGGTTTTGTTGAAACAAAAATTGATGATGCTTTGCAAAATGCAAAAGTTACTTGTGAGGTGATTATTGCTTGGGTTACTTTAGGATTTGGTGCACACCCTTAGCTGTTGTGCATCTTGAAGAAGAAGTTTTTTAACAAGCACATTCTTTTGTCGCTCCACAAACCAAGGATATTATTCCTACTATGCCATCAATGTTAGGAGCAATAATTGTTGTAGAGGAGAGGCCCCCTGTAATTCATGTAATAGAATCACCCGTCTCCTCAAAAAGAACTCCATCTCAAGAAAGAGAAAGAGTAGAATGGGAGGAATAATTGGAGGAGGTTGAGGAAGAGTCACGAGAAGAAGAAACTGGATTTGAACTCAAAAGCTTATATGCTAAAGCATTGGAAATAGATGAAATGTTGACTGAGAAAGACTAGGAGGAAATAATGGAAAGTTCCCAAAGGCTAGCTACTGAGAAAATCGCTGAAGAAGAAGAAGAAAAGGAAGAAAATTGAAGAGTTATCCAAGGAAAAGGAATCTATTAAGGCATAGAAGAAGGCCGAAGAAGAGGCACATGTACTTGAATTAGAATGAAAGGAGAAGGGTTGAACAAGAAAGAGCTACAAAGGAAGAACCCCATGCATAGGAGTTGGAATAGTAGAGGTTGAAAGATGAAGAGGAGGCTGCAAGGAAAGAGGAAGAAAGGAAGAAGATAGAAGAAATTAAAGCTCAAAATGAGAAAAGATGAATTTAGAAAAGAGGTAGCACGTGCAAGCTCAACCAATGACATGGGATGAGATGGTAGTGGAGGTTGATAAAGTGAAATCAAGGAAGAAACCTCACGCTATGCATTCCAAAAATTTAAATAATGAGTGATATTTGATAGTAGAAAATACTACTCCTATTATTGACAAGTATGTTAGAGAATTGTAGGCCAAGGATTATCAAATAAGCAGTATTAATCTAGGTAAACATACAGGGAATCAACAAATAAACATGATTGGTATTGTTGCCACCACCATTAAGTCAAGTTTAATCAAACATAAGCAAGCTAAAGATGAGCTTAAGGAAGAAGTAGGAAAGATGAAATATTTTATAAAAGAGTTAATTTCATCCACTCCTAAACAACCTACACCATCAGAGATCCTTGTTTTAATGAGTTACAAAGAGGTGGATGATTAGAGTGAAATGGAAAAGAAGGCTACACGGGTTGATAACTGGTTCAATGTTTTCAAGACTGATATGTATAAGCATCTGGATGAAGGTTTTAGACATTATGTTGCAAGACTTACCTTGGCAAAAAAGATAGAATAATCCATAGGAAATGGTGGGAGGAGGAAGAGAAGCTCAAGCAGTACTTGTTGGAAATACAAGGGTAGACAACTGAGAGGGGGGGTGAATCAGTTGTCACATAAATTCAAAACTTATTCAACTTATTAACCTTTTCTTTGATCTGATTATTAACCATGAAAACATAAATCATCAACACACCAGAAACACACATAACACCAAGATTTTTTTACGTGGAAACCCCGTTAGGGGAAAAAATATGGTGGAGGTCAATCCACAAGATTGTACCCTGTTAAAAGTATAATGAAAATGAAATATGGAGAATGCACATGCATTTAGGGACACTACCTAGAGCTCACTACTCAATTACAAAGGAAGACCCACTATCTTACAAAAAGGTTCAGATAAAATCCATTTGGATTTTGAATTGAGAAAATAGCATCTGCTAATGCCTGATTATAGTTCCAATTAAGAACATGAACACTTTTTCACTCTTCTTCACTCTTCTTCACACTTCTTCACAATACTTCACACTCTACTCTACCTTTGAATGATTTAGAAAATTATTCGCACACACACATAGAAGAACACCTTTTTCCCACTTAAATTCAAATAAACAATTGCTCTTATATATTTGCGACATGAAATTTCATTGCTACAAGTCAGACACAAAGAAATAATAAAATGAATATAAACTGTTGGACCAAAACATTAAATATTATCAATGTGAATCAACCAAGGTCAGCCACAACTTAGTGAGGAACCAAATCAAGATCTCTAGCATGAAGACACTTCAATTAATTTCTCCTTGAAGATCCACAACATGCTATAAACACTATGTCGACCAAGAACAAGATAAACATGAACACTCAAGAGAAAATCTCCAACCACAATCACAATGATCAATGTAGACATGAAAAAAAGATAGAGCACAACCTAGAAACATCCACAAGCATCATGAATCACAAGAGAAGCATCCACAACAACTGAACTAACTGAAATAATATCATCTTCAATCAGGAACACCAACTGAAGAAATAAAAAAACTGTCTAAATGGAAATCTTCATAACTCGATCAAATCTTCATGCAGATCTCTAAAAATTGACGTGGATAAAGTAGATACACTCAGCAACAAACCCTTTAGTCCACAAACTTTGATAAAAAACGTACATAAATAACCACCATACTAAACTTCACTTCACCACTGACAACTTGGTACTCATTTATTACAATTTTCTCAATATCCTCAACATATACAACTTCAAATACATTTATGCTAATAGTGTTGACATCAATGACAACCATATATCATCAACACAACCACAACATCCAACAATCTCGCCCTTTGGCATTGATGGAAACACATGATGTCAAAAACACCATCAACAAAACTAACTCCTACTTAGGTTTTGACTCATATTCTCCTCAACACTTTCACGTAATCTTTCTCCCCATAAGGATCTTCTCCACAAATAATCACCAATTTTTCACATGAATCTTCTCCCTCTTTGACATAAATGACAAATTTTTCTAAGATCTAAACCACATATCTAAATTTTTGAACATCTAACTACTCCCCCTAAGTAGTAGCCACCACAACATCAATCTGAGACAAGATATTACTATGAAATGCATAGATTGATGCAATACAATGCATCCTTAGGTTTCATTAGGAGGGGTAATCACCCCTATCTTCCCTCTGAGATACTCTAAAGTATCCTTAGGTAATGACTTGGTAAATATGACTGCAATCTACTCCTTAGTAGGCACATACTCCAATCCGACTTCCCTTTCACTTACCTTCTCCCTCAAAAAGTGCAACTTGATAGATATATGCTTTGTTTTTTAATGCAACACCGGATTCTTGGAAATGTTAATAGCACTTGAGTTATCACAAAATATAGCAATAGGCTCATCATATATAATTCTGATATCCTTCAACATATGTTTCATCCATAGGACTTGAGAGTACAATTATTAGTAGCAGTAATGTATTCGGCCTCTGCAGTAGACAAGGAATTGGTATTCTGCTTCTTGCTTAACCATAAAATTAGCTTCTTACCCAAGAAAAATGATCCACCACAAGTAATTTTTTGGTCATTCACATCTCCTGCCCAGTTAGCATCAATAAAGGAACTCAAATTAAGATCATCATCTTTAGGATACCATAGGCCAAGATCAACAGTTCCCTTCAAGTATCTAAAAATTCTCTTCACAATAGTCACATGAGATTCTTTTGGATTAGCTTGAAATATTGCAACAATACATACAACATTCATGATATTAGGCCTAGTTTGAGTTAATTACAACAATACACCAATCATTGATCTATATCTTGTCTGATTTTCTTTCGAAGAATCATCTTTTGTTGTCAACATGCATCCAGTCACCATGGGTGTACCAACTGGATTGGAATCTTCCATACCAAACTTCTTTAGAAATTCCTTCACATACTTGGACTGAGATATAAAAATCCCTTTATCTAACTGAGTAATTTTCAATCCCAAAAAGAATTTCATCTCACCAATCATAGAAATCTCAAATTCATTTTGCATCTCATTAGCAAACTTCATGCACAAAGCATCATCTCCTCCAAAAATAATATCATCAACAAAGACTTCAACAATCAAATCTTTATCATCATTTTTGAAATATAGATTACTATTAGTAGTGCCTTTGTTAAGTCCACCTTCAACAAATACTTGTCCAATCTTGCATACCATGCTCTAGGGGCTTTCTTGAGTCCATACAATGCTTTCATCAACCGAAACACCATATCTTCTTTATTAGTCAATTGTAATCCATCAAGTTTCTCAACCTACACTTCTTTTTCCAATTCACCATTTAGAAAAGTTGATTTTCCATCCATCTGATAAACTTTGTAGTTCTTGTGAACAACATTGGCAAGAAATAATCTTACAACTTCAATTCTAGCAATAGGGGCGAAGGTCTCTTGAAAATCAATTCCTTCCATTTGTGAATATCCTTTATATACCAGTCTTGCTTTGTTTCTAATTGTTGTGCATGTTTTGCACACACATCCTGCCGTGGGCAAGGACCCCCTCTTTTCACTCCTGACAAGTTGCTTTGCTCTTGTCTTGTTTTGCATGCTCCATTTTCCAAGCCCAAATTGGTCATGTGCCTTCAAATGATCAAATTCCCCTGACCAAATCCACCTAATTGGGGTATTCAAATCTGAGGAGAAACAAAGTCCCCCTTCCCTTTTCTGCATTTTGTCTTGTTCCTGCTGACTTGGTCCCTGATCGCTCGATTTTATTTCTTCTACATTTTTGACTTTGGGGACAAGTTTCTTGTGGATTTGGGATTTTTTTGTGGTGCCTAAGTGAACTGCCAATGTTTTGTTAAGTTTTGAGGTTTCAAAAATTTCCTTGCAGAACTCTATCCCTCTTTGGCTATTTTGAACATTCGTTGGCCCCTAACAACCTGACTTCCAGAACCCAGCCCCTCCGTGGTCGTTTCTAGAACTCCGTCCCTCTTTGGCTATTTTGAACTTTTGTGGACCCTTGATGGTCCACATTCTACATTTTTGACTTTGGGGACAAGTTTTTTATGGATTTGGGATGTTTTTGTGGTGCCTAAGTGAACTGCCAATGTTTCGTTAAGTTTTGGGGGTTTTGGAAATTTCCTTTCGGAACTCCGTCCCTCTTTGGCTATTTTGAACATCTATCGGCCCTCGACGGCCCTGCCCCTCCGTGGCTGTTTTCGAGGTGCAATCCCTCCATGGCTGTTTTGAACATCAGTCGGCCCCCGACGACCGGGCCTCTGGAACCCAGCACCTCCATCATCGTCCAGAACTTTCGTGGACCCCCGACGGTCCGCCTTCTACATTTTTGACTTTTGGGACAAGTTTCTTGTGGATTTGGGATGTTTCTGTGGTGCCTAAGTCAACTGCCAACATTTCGTTAAGTTTCGGGGGTTTTGGAAATTTCCTTCCGAAACTCCTTCCCTCTTTGGCTGTCTTGAACATCTACTGACCCCTCCGTGGCCGTTTCCAGGGCTTCATCCCTCTATGGCCGTTTTGAACATCCGCCAGCCCCCAACAACCCGACCCCTAGAACTTGGCCCCTCTGTTGTTGTCTGGGACTTTCCTTTCAGGCTGTCGTGTGCTCATTGTCGTTTCAAAATGGCAGTGACCCTCTAAATTTCCCCTTCCAATCCTTCGCTTTTAAAAATGAGTCCAATCTTGAGGAATTTTTTCTTGGCACTCTTTGTTCCCCTTCTCCCATGCGCTATAATTGAAAAATCTTGGTTTCGCTAAGTTTTGTGAGGTCTAAAAACTTCCCTTCCAATTTGCTGTCCCTCATTCATTGCTCACCCTCTTGGGCCCACATTAATGTTTATGGTCTAAATGAGCTCCGAATATGAATATTATGATCTTTTTATGATGCATGGATGGATCTAACAAGGATTTTGCAAGGTTTAACTAAAATTTTCCTTGATTTGTGTATGAAAGCACTTACAACACTTCATGTATGCAGGATTCAAGGAGCCTACTGTGGATCCATCAAGAGACCCATCAATAAAGATGAACAAGGAAAGGCATATAGCTCCTATCACCATTCATTTCATGTCCACCTTTCCTTGTAGCACCCATCAACAAAGTTGGCATTAGAGGCAAGCCTATGTCAAAGGAGTCAGTGACAAAATGCAAGGGGGTGGCCTTGAAGAAAGCATAAGGGAGATGTCTGCTCGAATTAGGGGCAACCAATCAATTGATGCCAATCGTCGATAGGCTCGTTTGATCCAATAAAGAAAACTACAAACACATCAAGTAAGAAGGAAACTTTTAGGTAGTTTCAGCTACAGTAAAAGGGAAATTAGCTAAATGAAAAAACAGAGAAAAGACAAGGAATGTATTTTTAATTGCTGAATATTGTGGGGTAGGTGAAACCCTAATGTAATCAAATCTAGGCCATTCATTGCAAATTGATCATATTCATTCATTTGGGATTTGGAAAACTATAAATAGGGGATTTCCCCTAGTTTGTAAAGGGTTGGAAAGCTATTGTAAAAATAATTTGCAGCAATAGAAGACATCAATGCATGATTTTATTGGTGTTCTCTTTGATTTTTTTCATCTTGCATGCATGGTTCTGCCTTCCATGTTAGTTTTAGTATTAGTTTCTTGAATGGTTGTCATGATGGTGTTGATGTTATAGTATTTGATGAGCTTCCAGCCCATACTTTTAGCACTTGTTGATGACAAGTTGCTATGCAAAGTTAGCCTGGGCTTTTTTACGTCATTCTTGCAACCTAGTTCAATTGCATATTCATGATGTGTATGTGTAATCTGAAAATCAGCAGACCTTAGAAGATCACACTAGTTTTGTGTAGTTGTAGGTTTCTCTTGGTAAGAAAAAACTCAGTTTAGGAAGCCTGTCTACTATAGCAGCCACCATTATTACTATTCATTCATAGCTTAGGATTAGAATAGCTTTCTTAACCCTTCTCCTTTTGTTGTTTCTTTTAATCCTTGGATAGAGTAGGATCCAAAGCATCACCATGAAGCTAAATCAGATGAACTTGATGAGTTTCAACTTGCTATTTTGAGTGGACAACCACTATTCATTCACTTCCAGCACTTTGAAACTGCATTTACAAACCCAACTTCCCACACTTTGTAACTCATCCGTAAGTCCACCTTGTGATTCCAAAAAATCACACAAATCAACTGAGATATTCCAAGCACTATCAAGACCTAACATTAGAGACCTTGGGATAGTGTTCTGCAATTTTATTGTGGAAGATTGTCTTTCAAGAGAGGTAGTGCATCTATGCATTGCCTCTATTGAGAAGTGCATAAAAAACACATCAACATAACTGGGGCTAGAAGGAGGGCATGGCATGTTGAGGCCACAAAGTTGAAAGTTGGAAGTTGAAAAGAGAACTTTCAAAGAAGAAATTTGAGATAAGGACATATCTTTTAATTTTTTTTTTTAAAAAAAATTGAAGGCAAAAAAAACTAAGTCAAAATGGAGCAGCATGCACAAATTAGCATCACTCAATTGCATGCAGATTTGAATAAGAGACTGAAGAAGCCATTGCAACAATTTGTGTTGGTGGATAGATATTGGATCCATTGCACTCGTAGGAATAATGAACTGGGATGTCTCACATTCCTGAGAAGAATCAAAAGAGTATTGCAGGGAGAAATTCCTTTTTGCGAAATATACCAGCCCTTGGCCCTTGAAGACCTAGAGGAAGAGCTAAAAAACATGGGAGCCAATGCATTCAAGGAGCTAATCTAGGAACATTTGAGTAGAAAAGACAGACCAAGATTGGATGAAATATTGATGTCTAGTTGGTGCAGATTTCACAGTGCACCCCACTCTGAATTCACTTGCTCATCATGCGCAAACATCATCGCTCAAGCCAAGGGTTGTTCGAACAAGTTGGAGCAGCCAATTGTCAAGGAGGATGAGTCATCCCATGAGGCCAAAGAGTTTTCAACATCTGAAGGACAACACATTGAAGAGGAACCAAGGGATTCAACATAAACTAGTGTTGGGACAATGAATGTTGAAGCTAAAAGTCAGAAAGGAGTTGATCCCCTTGAGCCAGCAAGTGGTCTTGATAATAACTTAGCTAGAAAGGAATTAGAAGGCCCTTTCTCTATCAACAAAGGGCAGCCCTCCACTTTGGAAGAAGAAATGTTGGCAATTGAGGATGGATCAACAAAGTTTGCAACATCACATGTTGGGATAGCCAACGGAGATGCTGAAGAACAAGAAGAAGAAAAGGTTGACAACCTTGGAGCAACAAAAAATGATGATGAAGGTATAAGTGAAATTAGATTAGAAGACCTCTCCTTCATCAATGATAGTGATCGAGAATCTGAAAATGAAAGTTTGGAGAAATGGGAACAACCACTCGCCACAGTTGTCTACCATCAAGCTTCTTTTTCAAGTGATGATGAGGACCCAGTAGTAGAAAGATATGTCTAGCTCATCTCCATATTAGCAAAGGATTGGTCCAAACTAAGATGTCAAGTGGATTTGGAGGTATTATTGCTACCCAATTGGTGCAGACTTCATGATTCATCATACTTTGAGTTTTCATGCGAGTTATGCAAAGAGGCTATTGAACAAGTTAGAGGACAAGTGGAGCAGCCAAGCACCCGACCTACTCTACTTGTTACCCATATCAAAGAAGAAGACCAAAAGCCTGAATCAAGTGATGGCTCAGTTGAAGGTAGACCTCAAGAGGATGTTGGGACAGCAATAGAAGAAGGACAACAATATAGTCTTGGACTTCTAAGCAATGAATTAGATCAAACAAAAATGTTACAACCAGTCATCAAGAATTTCTCCCTGTTCAAGAGCATTTGTGCACCATGGACGACAGGCTTTATGAAAAGTCCTTGGAGGGCGATTGTGTAGAGGATTTTGGTCCCCTTGATGAGGTTCCATCAATTGATGACTTCTTTCCATTGGGAGCTATACTACAGAGGTATGCTCATGCTGAGGAAGAGCACATCTCAGAAGATGGTAGTGATGAATACATACTCCTTGAGCCCCCGAACGGTGATGCACTAGAGTTTCTAGATTGGGAGAGGGGTTTCTTCTCCGTATATAGTGATAGTGAACAAGGGGAAATGAGTGAATTTCATGATGAGATGCATGAATAGAAAAAAGAAGAAGACAAAGGTAGAGGTGATGAGATAGCTGCCAATAGAGATGAAGCACCTGACCAAATACAAGATGCAACTTGGAGTCCTTCCACCATGATCATTGATGATCCTCCTTCATATTTAGATGCATGCAATAGGACAGATTCACGCATGTCATCATCCCATGACATAGAACATCACGAAAGTAAGGTCAACACCTAGGAAAGGAGATGGGACAACATGTTGCCCCTTGAAGACAGTAATCAAGAAGAGGTTTGGGCAATGGAAACCCAGGCAAATGAAGTGTACTTCCTCGAAGAACAACTAGTAGAGGTTGTGGATCCCACATGAAGATTAGAAGAGATGTTTTCTGCCCTGTTCTCCCAGTCTTATGCAAGCTTAATATCCAAAGTGCTGCACCCTCCACCGCGCCCGCCTAAGGCTACCAATGTGCCTATCAACAATGCAGTGTTTGCTCTCAATTGTCAAAGGCTGCCACCTCTGCATGATGAAATCTAGGTTCTATCCTTCCTTGCCTCTATTAATTTTCATAGCTGCATTTATCATTTTGATTATGGGAGTGAGGGAAGGAAAAATTGCTTATGGATCAACCATGGTTTTAACCAACCTCCTCAATTACTGATTTTTTGTGAACATGCAATTAAATTTGAATGTTGCGATTATAAACTTCTTTTTTCTGAGTATAAAGATAAATATGCATGGTTAAGAACTATAGCGATTGCCTATTTTCTTGTGCATGCATTATGAAATCCAATAAACTTTAATGTCGTCTCACCTTGCCTGAACATAGTGCTTTGTCAATATTTTTGTACATAGCCCATTTTTCTTAGTGTAGGTTTCCTGTAAATAGTCTGCTTTCCCACTTTCCTTAGGTTAGTTGGTATGATGTAGGTTGTTTTCTTTTTGTTTGATTTTGCTTTGCTGCTATTTTTCTCAGTGTCCCTCTACTTTTAGCTGGGCACATCTATGCGCACAACAACCATACTTATTGCCTGGGGTTATTCTACATATTTCTTTGTCAAACTCTAATCAAGTCTTCAGAGTGGATGGTAAAGGTCTCCTGTTAGTGTCAAGTGATCTGGGTGTTTGATTCAAAGAGGATAAGTTGTTGGTTTAGTCCAACTCTGACGTATTCTAAAATCTTACAGCTCTTACACATCTTAAGAATTCGACAGTCACTGTAGGGACTTTTGTGAAGTCTAGTTGAGTGAAAAATCTAAAATTTTGCTCCAGTGCCACTATGATTCTTAGCTCTGAGTGCGAGCTTCAATGCTTGCAGGTTGAAATAAAAGAGCTGAAAAGAGAAAAGAAAACATTGAAAATTAAAAGAAAGATAAAATTCAACTTTTCGGGGGTATCCGAACAACTCTATCAGGGCTATGGATGCCCAACTGGCAGTAGAGAAATGTTTGGGTGAATCATAGTGACAACCTCATCGAGGCTATGGATTCCTAACTGGCAGTGAAGCAATGTCTTGGATGCTTTTGGAGTTAGAATAAACTATGTAGCTTAACTTGATAGAGCTTGGGTTCCTGTAGCAACTGAAGAATGGGAATTAATGCAACTACACACACTTGGATTTTCAGCATACTGAAGGTTGGGATGGCTAGTGGTTTTGATCCTTTGGTTGAGCATTTGGTTTGTTTTCCCTAATGTGAAGGTCAGAACTAGAGATTTTGGGTTCGTGATTCCAATTTGTCATCAAAATGCTCTGGAGCATTTCCCCAGTGAGTCGCCATTTGTTATGCATGTTTTGCACACACGCCCTGCCATGGGTAGGAACCCCCTCTTTTCACTCCCGACAAGCTGCTTTGCTCTTGTCTTATTTTGTGTGCCCCATTTGCCCAAATTGGTCAGTGCCTTCAAATAATCAAATTCCCCTTACCAAATTCACCTAATTGGGGTATTCAAATCTGGGAAGAAACAAAGTCCCCCTTCCCTTTTCTACCTTTTGACTTGTTCCTATTGACTTGGTCCTTGATCGCTTGATTTGCTTTCTTCTACATTTTTGACTTTGGGGACAAGTTTCTTGTGGATTTGGGATGTTTTTGTGGTGCCTAAGTGAACTGCCAATGTTTTGTTAAGTTTCGGGGGTTTCATAAATTTTCTTCTAGAAATCCGTCCCTCTTTGGTTGTTTTGAACATCCACTAGCCCCTAGCGACCCGTCCTCCAAAACTTGGCCCCTCTGTGGTCATTTTCGGAACTCCATCCCTCTTTGGTTGTTTTGAACTTTCGTGGACCCCCAATGGTCCACCTTCTACATTTTTGACTTTGGGGACAAGTTTCTTTTGGATTTGGGATGCTTTTGTGGTGCCTAAGTCAACTACCAATGTTTCGTTAAGTTTCGGGGGTTTCGGAAATTTCCTTCCGGAACTTCATCCCTCTTTGGCTATTTTGAACATCCATCGGCCCCCAGCAACCCAACCTTTGGAACCTGGCCCCTCTGTGGCTGTTTTCGAGGCTTCGTCCCTCCATGGCCATTTTGAACATCTGTCAGCCCCTAGCAACCCGGTGTCCAGAACCCGGCCCCTCCATTGTCATCCGAGACTTTCCATCTGGGCTACCGTGTGCTCATTGTCATTTGAAAAGGTTAGTGACCCTCTAACTTTCCCCTTCCAAAATTCTTCTTTTGAAAATGAGTCCATTCTTGAAGAAGTTTTTCTTGGCACTCTTCCTTCCCCTTTTCCCATGTGCTATAATTGAAAAATCCTGGTTTTGCTAAGTTTGTGAGGTCCAGCAACTTCCCTTCTGGTTTGTTGTCCCTTGTTCGCTGCCTAATGTTTATGGTCCAAATGAACTCCAAGTATGAATATTATGATCTTTTGATGATGCATGGATGGATCTAACAAGTATTTTCCAAGGTTTGACTAATGTTTTCATTGATTTGTGTATGAAAGCACTTACAACACTTCATGTATGCAGGATTCAAGGAGCCTATTGCGGATCCGTCTGGAGACCCATCGAGAAAGCTGAACAAGGAAAGGCATATAGATCCTATCACCATTCATTTCATGCCCACATTTCCTTGTAGCACCCATAAACAAAGCTAGCATTAGAATCAAGCCTATGTCAAAGGAGTCAGTGACAAAATGCAAGGGGGTGGCCTTGAAGAAAGAATAAGGGAGTTGTCTACCCAAATCAAGGGCAACTAATCAATTGATTCCAATCGTCGATAGGTTCGTTTGATCCAATGAAGAACACTACAAACACATCAAGTAAGAAGGCATCTTTCAGGTAGTTTCACCTACAGTAAAGGGGAAATTAGCTAAATGACAAAACTTCTACAACACCTGGGCACTAAATGACAAAAAAAGAAAAAACAAGGAATGTATTTTAATTGTTGAATATTGTGGGGTAGGTGAAATCCTAATGTAATAAAATCTAGGCCATTCATTGAAAATTGATCCTAGCGATTCATTTGGGCTTTGGAAAACTATAAATAGGGGCTTTACCCTCATTCGTAAAGGGTTGGAGAGTTGTTGTAAAAAGCATTTGCATAAATAGAAGACATCATTGTATAATTTTATGGGTGTTTTCTTTGATTTTGCTCATCTTGCATGCATGGTTCTTCCTTCTATGTTAGTTTTAGTATTAGTTTATTGAATGGCTGTCATGATGGTGTTGATGTTATAGTATTTGATGAGCTTCTAGCCCATAATTTTAGCACTTGTTGATGACAAGTTGTTATGCAAAGTTAGCCTGGGCTTCTTTATGTCATTGTTGCAACCTAGTTCAATTGCATGTTCATGATGTGTATGTGTAATTTGAAAATCATCAGACCTTAGAAGATTGCACTGGTTTTGTGTAGCAGTAGGTTTCTCCTGGTCAAGTAAAATTCAGTTTAGGAAGCCTGTCTACTATAACAGCCACCATTATTACTATTCATTCATAGCTTAGGATTAGAATAGCTTTCTTAAACCTTCTCCTTTTATTGTTTATTTTAATCCGTGGTTAGATTAGGATCCAAAGCATCACCATGATGCTAAATCAGATGAACTTGATGAGTTTTAGCTTGCTGTTTTGAGTGGATAACCACTGTTCATTCACTTCCAGAACTTTGAAACTGCATTTGCAAAACCAACTTCCCACACTTTGTAACTCATTCGTAAGTCTGCCTTGTGATTCTAGGAAATCACATAAATCAACTGAGGTATTCCAAGCACTATCAAGACCTGACATTAGAGACCTTGGGATAGTGTTCTGTAATTTGATTGTGAAAGATTGTCTTTCAAGAGAGGTAGTGCATCTATGCATTTCCTGTGTTGAGAAGTGCATAAAAAACACATCAAAACTAACCACTTCACCTTGCTCATCCAGTTTGTTTCTAGAGACCCATTTGGTTCCAATGACATTCTTATCCTTAGGTCTAGGAACAAGAATCAATGTATCATTATTTTCAATTTGCTTTAACTCTTCTTTCATTGCTTCAATCCAATTCTCATCTTTACATGCTTCATTCACACTAGTAGGTTCAGTCTTTGAAACCAAGTAATACTCTTCTGCAATCTTTCTCCTAGTCTGGAAACCTTTGTTCTTATCAGCTATAATCTGATCTTCTGAATGATTCAATCTTACATACCTCAGAGTCTTCTTAGGATTCTCTTCAACTTTAGGCTCTCCTGATCTTTCTTCTGCTCTTTCACCAGCTTCTCCTTCATTTTCTTGATTTACTAGATTGATTTTCTCTTGATTTGTAGATTGAACTTGCTTTCCTTTGTTTGTACTATCATCCTGATCATCAGAGTCATATCCACAGGTTCTGGCTAGTGTACCAAAGTCTTCATCAACCTTAACATTTTCACTTTCAACCATTTTCTTCAATCTTTTATTGTAACACTGGTAGGCCTTACTTTTAGTAGCATAACCCAGAAACATACATTCATCACTCCTAGCATCAAACTTTCCTATGTCTTCATCTCTCTTAAAATAGCAGCTGCTTCCAAATATCTTCAAGTTTAATAGTAGGATTTTGACCAGTCCATACCTCAAAAGGGGTCTTACCAGTATCACCTTTGATTTGTACCTAATTGAGTGTGTACATAGTAGTACTCAGGACTTCTCTTCAATAGATATGAGGAACATTTCCTTCCAGCATCATAGTTCTAGCAGTATCTTCAATTGTTTTGTTCTTCCTTTCCACAACTCCATTTTGCCGAGGGATCCACGGTGCAAATAATTGTCTCTTTATTCCATTTTCTTCACAAAAAGTATTAAATTCACCAGAAGTGAATTCACCACCTCTATCTGATCTCAGACATTTAATCTTCAAACCTTTCTCTATCTCAACCATAGCTTTAAAGATCTTAAACTTTTCCAGTGCTTTAGATTTCTCCCTTAATAAAGTAACCCATACCATTCTAGAATAATCATCAATGAGTAACATGAAATACCTGTAACCTTGTAAACTTTTGACCTTAGAGGGACCACACATATCAGTATGCACAAGCTCTAACAATTCATTTGAACAATGCTTTTTACTTAGAAATGAAATCCTAGTTTACATTCCCACTTAACATTCCTTGCATATTGCATTGGTAGGTTTCACCAACTTAGGCAGATCTCTCACAACCTTAGTGGAACTTATCTTGACAATATTATCAAAGTTAACATGACACAATCTCCTATGACATAAACAACTTTCATCAACTTGAGCAATCAAATAACTTTTACTAGCAACACTCAAGTGAAATATATTACCTTTTGTTTTTGTATATGATGCAATTTCATTTCCAGAACTCAATATTCTGCACTTTCCATCCTTGAACTAAAGATTGTATCCCTTATCAACCATTTCACCAACACTAAAAAGATTATGCTTCAAGACTTCCACATATAGAAAATCATCAATATTATGCTTACCATTAAGAGAAATGCAACCTTTTCCACGAATCACACCAGTTGTATTATCACCAAATCTCACAACACCACCATCATGTTGGAATCAAACAACACTGAGAGGGGGGGTGAATCAGTGTTGTGCAATTTTTAATTTTATTAATTTGATCAACAAAGTACTGATAACATTCAACCAAAATAAATATGCATAAACATAAAGTAAGCAACCACAACACCATAACATAAGGATTTTTATGTGGAAACCCTATTAGGGGAAAAACCACAGTGGATGGCCAATCCACAATATAGTCTGAGTATACTCAAAATGGATAATTACAAAATGGGAATGCACTTGCATTCAGGCACACTTCCTAGAGCTCATTTCTCAAAATAAGAAAGGCTCATTGCCTCACAAAAGTTTGGAATACTTCCAAGGATTTGAACTGAGAAATTATCATCTACAAATGCTTGATTATGGTTCTAGTTTGGGTCAACAATCGAATTTTGCTCCTTAAGATTGATTTTTCTCTTCACTTTGATCTGCCTTAATTTGCTTCACAAAAATCCTTAATGCACAAGTGAAACTGCACTTAATCACTTTCCTAATTTTCTGATATTCGCAACATACATCAACTCACACTGAACACACACCAAAATGATACAATCCATCACTTATATATATCTTCTACAAGAGATTTGAACACTTTAGGTCAGCTTCAACAAGACAAGTAATATTCATGAACTGTCAACTTTAAATCATCAAAACATTCAATGCGAATCCACAAGAGTTAGCCACAACATAGTGATGACCCAAATTAAGATGCGTGAACACAAAAAAATTAAACAATAAATCCTCATATATCCGTGACACATCAGATTCACCAAGTCGACCTTCAAACATAGACAAATAGAAAATTAGACAACTGAACCTCCTAGCTTTCACCCAAATTGATACGAGGCACCAAGATTTTTAGATAAAACATATTATGCATCAAGCAATACTCCCTTGAGATCCACAACACAAAATAACAACAAAAAATTTGCATATGAATCGAAGAACATGAAGTTACCAGTTGCTCTGTTCTAACTTAACAAATAATCACTGACCTTCAATCTGTCTATTGGTATGAGAAAATGCAATGTCTGGATCGACTAGCTAGCAAGGGTTTCCATCAATGAAAACAACATAAAGTGTGTGTAGTGTCTCTTTCCAACAATCTCCCCCTTTGGCATTGATGGAAACACTTAGTGAAAAATGACTAAGTGTCGAATTAGTACCAACAAAAGTACACTGCTAACCAAAACTCCATAAAGATCTTCAAAACTACAGCTCCCCCTAAGATAAATATAAATTTTTCACTATTTTATTCTCCCCCTTTGACGTCAATGGAAAAGATAGGGAATCCGGATAAAAAAGCTCAACAAAAACTTCAGGCTGCATGAGTACAACAATTTACACAAATTTGAAAATGTCTGCAAATTTTTTTTTCAACAAGTGCAAGCTTGAGTCCCAACACTTCTTAAGACTCTCTAGAATAGTTATATGACAACAAAGAAAATAAGATTGCATCTTAGTAGTTTCCATGTTTGTAGGGTCATTCATTGTTAAAGCATCTTGTGCTTCCTTCAAATAACTCAACATAGTTTCCATTTTTGGACCAATTAAACCTATAAGTTCACAAGCTCTTCCCATAATTTTGTAATTTTCATGCTTCAGACTCTTTATTTTGTCATGTAAAGAGATAACTTGACCTTCTTGTGTTCCAACATAAATAGTTAAAGGATCAAAACCATCATAAATAACAACTAACTCTTTCTCATGATCCTTAACCTTCTCATTTTCCTCAGTAAGTTTTGACAAATACAAGCATGAATTATAAAATTTTCCACCTTCAGATAGAGCATTATGAACATTCTTCACACAGGTAGCTAACATAGATTTATCTCTAGCTATCATACCTTTCAGACTACTGAACCTTTTGACATCAAAATCCTGAACTTTGAATAAAGTTGACTTCTCAAGTGATTCAAAATGAGTACTTACTGAATTTATAAGTTTCTTTAGCTCACCAGAGGATGAACTAGATTGATCCTTGACATGGGTAGGCATGATTCTCTCAAGAATACCAGATGCAAGATTCAACAATTCATTGTCCTCAATGTGGGATTTTAGAATTTCTTCCCTAGCCTTAGCTTGTGCAAACGATGCAACTTTCATTTTCTGAATTGGGGATAAAGTAGATAAATGAATAGGGGCATCTCCTAATTCAAGATCAAAATATTCTTTTTTCTCATCCAAAAATCTCTTCACTACCTCTGTAGTGTCTCTTGCTTCCACTAGAATTTTCCTGACTTCAACCTTCTTTTCTTCACCTTCTGGTTCTTCAGTAACTGTTTCTTGATTTCCTTTAGGAGCTTCAACTTCTTCATTTGGAATCTCCTTTCCTTTAGCTAATACAACCTTAGGAACTTTAGTCTACATAGGTACTTCTATATTATCCACATAAGGAGGAATATGAATATCCTCAGTATCTACATTCACCTCCTCATTTTCCAGATCAGATACAACATCTTCAACATTCACTTCTTCAACATTGATCTTGTTCTTTGATAGAAATTATTCCAGGATTTTATTGGTTTCATCAACAACAACATCAGTTTCACCGATCATAAGTTTTTCACCCTTTTTTTTCTTTTAAATTCCTCTTGGCTTTGTTCAAGAGTGATTTCATCTCCTCAATAGACATTTATGGACATAAGTCTACAAGAATTCTCTTTCTCATATTCTCTTCTTCTATCCTAGCAATTATTCTTCTCGTATTTGAAATCTCATACAAACTCTTAGGTAAACCAGACATAATTTCAACATGAAATTTATTGAAAATATTTAGATGTTCTATTGTTGCCTCCTCAAGAATTCTTTGTCCTAATTCATCAAAATTTTCTTACCATTTGTAGAGGGGCTTGAGGTTTCCATCCTTGACAACAACATTCTCAACTTCTTCAGCTATCATACCTGGTTTGTCAATTTTTGTCTTCTTCTTTGCATTTTCTTCTTCACTGAAATATTTTCTCTTGGTTACCTTTGTAACTTGATTGTTAGTAGCCTTTATTTCTTTCACACCTTCATCTAACTCAGTCTCCTCACTTTCTGAGACTACTTCATAGGTTCTTGTGCTCTTGTTCTTCTTCCTCTTACTGAAAGTCTTGTCTTGATCTTTTGCAGGGGCTGACTTCTCTACATGACCAGATAGGGGTACATAACTCCTTGTTGTTCTAGTTCAGGCAGAGGGTGTTGTCAAACTAACAGATTCAATTTTAGGTTCTTTCCCTTTTTCAGCATCTGCTTGTTCTCTCTTCCTTATGGCTTCTCTTATTGCTTCTGCAGATATTCCCATAATTTCTACAAACACTTCCACTTCTTTCCTTACTTTTCTGACTATCTTTGGCTTCTTTAACTGCTCATGGACTTGCATGCTCTTTTTTGCATAAGTTCTAAACCTTTCTTTAGATGAATCCAAAGGTTTACTCAACAGATGTTGCACATATAACTCCAAGATTCTTTCCTCGACTTCATATCCCATTGGCATAATCCAAACGGTTCTGGGATCAACTACTTCCATTAAGCATTGATCAATATCCACCATAAAAAAAATTGTGTCCTTGTACTTCTCAACAATAGAAGTAGAAATCCTTTCCCTTGCTTGCATTTCATTCTGAAAGTTCTTGAGATATCCCCAGATTGCAATTTTCCTAGCTTGAATATCACCAAAATTGAATAACGTGTCTCTAATTTGAACACCAACAGGCTTGTCACCTCTTTTCCAAACCACTTTCCCAACTCTCGAAACTTAATTCATGAAATAAAAGAATAAATATAATAGCAGATTACCGTATTTAAAAGAATTCTTCTTGTATTTCTTTATCTTCACAAGATTCTCCATAAGTTGACTTTGAAGCAATTCGTACAAGTCGTACTCTGCATTCTCCCTAACCATCTGATAAGCTACATACATGGTAGTACCAGATACAAAATTTTCTCTGCTAAAGTGATATATCTTATAACCAATGACCATTGAGTAAAATTTGACTTCCACATCAGTGATGATATCAATTGTCATTTCTCTTTTGTCAAATGTTGAACCAGTCGCATCTATGACTGTCCGATTCTTTACCAACTTCAAAATAGGAAAAGCACCAGAAGAGTTTAGACTTGTAATAGCTCTTATAGCTTCTTTCATTATCTTGAAAGGTTGATTCAACCACATAAATTTTGCATGGACTCGACTCAAGATTTACCGAACCCATTCACTTTCATCGAACATGGGTAATTTCACAAACTACATGAATTTCTTCTCTTCTAGGATTTTGAATTCAGGCTTGACATAGAAATATTCTCCAACAATGTGTTTGGAATATAGATTCAACAACTGCAAACTTCCTAGCTCCTTAATATTAGCATGAACATATGCCCTAATATCTTCAATGTGTAAAACTTCGTACAACACAGACAAAAATGCACTTAAGAGCTCAATCTCAATAGACTTGAAAGGGTGCCATTTAAATTTTGGATGGGGTCTATCCTTCACTTCAACCACCAATGGAGTAGCCATTTCAACAAATTCACAGGTTTACAAGATTTATCGATAAACACCCTTTTTCTAGAGTAGGGTTTGAGCTTTGAATCGCCTTCACACTTGAATTCTCCCAAATTTTGCCAAAGTTCGCTTCAGAGCTCAAGAAATTCTTCTTCTCAAAGTGCAAAGTGACAAATGAAAGATAGAAATAATCTTTTCATCACTCGCATACCTAAATTTTTGATGTAATAAATGATTTTTCCCTAACTCATCCAGATACCCTATTTTAATACATAATGAAAGATAATTCTTCTATGGACCTTCAATTTTGCATAAATACTCTCTCCAATTTTTTCAACAGCATCTGTGGATCACCAATGCAATCACTAAACTCATCCACATCTTAGTGTCAATCACCGACAAGGGGTTTGAAATTTTTTCTTGACAGATCCCCCTAGGCTAAGAGCCTAAAAACTAATTCCCAGAGGAATTACCAGAAGTTGATTTTGGTACTACCTAATTTTTTGCAACAGAGGGACTCTTCTTTATGCAAGTTTTGTTCATATGCTTTTTGATCTGATATGTAGTAGCCTTCCCTTTTCCTTTTATATCCTTTTGCATGTTTCTTCTTTGATTTACCAGACCTCCTCTATGGAATCTAGCAATATGACCAGTTTTGTTACAATTGTAGCACACCCTATTTCTTTGTCTAGACTAGTTCCACTAATTTTCTCTCAATTTGCATTGATTAGAAATATGGCCAAATCTATTGCATGTATAACATCTGACATCTCTATGAAATTTGTTCACCACATTTTTGCATTCATTTGACTTATGACCATACTTGTTACAGTTAAAGAACTAACCAAAGAATGATGGACCATTTGAATTCATTCTACTTATGCATTGAGTTTCCATATGACCAAATTTATTGCAAGTAAAACAATAACCATTGAACCTCTGACCATTAGGTTGTCTTACCGGATACCTTCTAGTGTTGTTCATCTGATTTCCTTGTCTGAATCTCCTTTGTCCATAATTCCTTTGTCTAGATCCAAAGCTTTCACCTTCCTCATATCCAAGACCTCACTTGTCACCTTTAATCAATTCATCAAGCTTAGCTGAGCTAACCTTGAACTTCTCATTGTACGACATTTTTGGTAGCTAGTTCATCTCTCAGATCAACAATGTGCTTTTCAAGTTCTTCCTCATTGTGTTTGGTTTGTTCTAACCCCTGCTCCAATTGAATGAATCCATCAATAATTCGACTACATTCTTCAGATTTCTCTTTCAGGGATTGGGAAAGCTTTTCTTCATTCTTCATTCCTCTTTCTATCTTCAATCTCCTTAGTCATTCTTATCATAATAGATTCCATCTCATGCTTTAGAATTGTACTCTCTCTGAAAAAAAATTCACATTCTTTTTTCTTTTCCTTTAGGGCCTGACTCAGTTGTTCATCTTTAATGCGCTTACTATCATCGTGCTTGATCTGATCATATAGTTCCCCTCTCTTCTCCCTGAACTTATTGATTTTATCTTTTAATGACTCAATGAATCTCTCAACATTTAGAAGATTTGCTTTCAATTTCTAGACATCAGATTTTGACTGATCAAGATCATCTAGGGCCACAAGAATTTGTTGTTGAAGACTGCTTGAATCCATTGAAACACTTTCCAAAAACTTTCCCAAGCTGTTAAACTTCTTTCGAGGACTAGATCTCTAATACGAATTTTTGGAATCAAGCAACACTGAGAGGGAGGGGTGAATCAGTGTTGTGCAATTTTTAGCTTTATTAATATGATCAACAATGTATTGATAACATTAAACCAAAAAAAATATGCATAAACATAAAGTAAGCAACCGCAACACCATAAGACAAGGATTTTTACATGGAAACCCTATTAGGGGAAAAACCATTGTGGATGGCCAATCCACAATATAGTCTAAGTATACTTAAAAGGAATAATTACAAAATGGGAATGCACTTGCATTCAACTACACTACATAGAGCTCACTGCTCAAAATAAGAAAGGCTTACTGCCATACAAAATTTTGGAATACTTACAAGGATTTGGAATGAGAAAGTAGCATCTAAAAATGCTTGATTACAGTTCTGGTTTGGCTCAACAATAGGATTCTGCTCCTTCAGACTGATTTTTCTCCACTCTGCTTTGCCTTAATTTTCTTCACAAAATTCCTTCATGCGCAAGTGAAACTATGCATAATCGCTTTCTTGATCTTCTGATATTTGCAACATACATCAACTCACATCGAACATACACCAAAATGATACAATCGATCACTTATATATATCTGCTACAAGATATATGAACACTTTAGGTCGGCTTCAACAAAACAAGTAATATTCATAAACTGTACTCGGCTTTAAATCATCAAAACATTGAATGCCAATCCACAAGAGTCAGCCACAACATAGTGATGAACCAAATTAGGATGCACAAACACAAAACCATTTAAACAATAACTCCTCATATATCTGCAACACATCATATTCACCAGGTCGGCCTTCAAACTGTTAGAGTAAAGATTTTAACTTAATTATGTTAATTAAATTACCTTTATTCCTCTCTTAAGATTTCACTTTAGTTTGCATATTGTGATATTGAACAATTATATTAATTATTAAATGTCTACCTATTAGGGTTTCTTTAGGGTTGCACAATCTCCTTTTATAAGGATTGATTGTTGTATTTTATACTCTCTCTGAATAATGCATTCTCAGCTTTTAGAGCACCTTTGTCTTTTGTCTAGAATGTCTTCTTTCTGTGACAGGTTATTTGCATGTAGGTGATCTTCGGGGTCTGTGAGGTTGGTTTGTACAACTTCAACATGGTATCAGAGCTCTAGATCTATGGCTACCTATTCCTTTTTTGAAGATTTCAGCTTACAAAGTTTTTTTTTGTGGAAGGGTTTCATTCCTGGTATTTTTTGCTAGATCAGAGGGGTTCTCCATCATTTTTTGAGAAATTTTGACATTGATCTCTCAAATGGTGCATAATGGACCTAATGGGTGCACTCAGAGGGCCCAAAAACCCCTATTTTCATATAAAATATGATAGGGTTTGCTGAAAATTGATTTTTTAGTGTTTTTGGGGAATCTCAAAAAAATTGCTAGAAAATCTGTATGATTGTACAGATCTGTATGGACGCTTCAATTTTCATTCCATATTTTTGATGTTTGCATCAATTTTGAGCTGCCTCAATTTTCGTGCCATTTTGCATCAATTTTTGTGCCTTTTTTTGGTGCTCCCTCAATTTTCGTGCCATGAAGGTACAACTAAATATTTTATTAATTTTTTAATCTTCAAATTAATAAAATGTTTGGTTTAAAGCCTAAATGAGCATATTTAGTAAAATGTTCATATTTTGAGCATACGATGTTGGTTTTTCAAAAATGAGATATCATAGGAAAGTTGGTTCCAATGCCGATCTGATGGTGTAGGTGTGGTTTCTGGATTTTTCCATTTTGATTCTTTTTTCCTTAGTCAAAGTTAGATCATGGTTTTTGCACTCCGGGGGGCATAAATTTTGCGTCTAAGCTCCTTTTTATGCAAATGAATAGGCATCATAAAGCTAGTTCAGTGTTCTGCACAATGACAAGACTTATTTTCCAAGATTCTGCCCCAAGTATATTTTATTTAGTGTTTTTTGTTTTCACAATTTGCTTAATTACTTGGACGTTTGGGCACTTGGGAGCCTCCTTTTTGCATCAAGAGGCTCTACTTCATTTGATGTACATGTTGTAAGGTCAGTTTTCTCATATTTTTTAATTTGAAGAGTTATCATGGGTTTTTCTACTCACCCTTCAGTTGTAATTCTGGAACAGGGTAATTATGATTCATGGGCAAAGGGTATACTTACACATGTAGGTGGCTTAATATTTTGCCTTATTTTTATGATCTCATACAACCAGAAGCTTCAGAGGGAAAACTAGCTTGGGATATCATTAGAGATCACATAGTAGGACTTATATTGTCTAGTGTTGATGATGACACTGTGTGGGCTATATCAGACATTGATTGTCCCCACCCACTTTGGACATGTCTTTGGGAGATCTTTGGAGACCCCAATATCTCTCCATTCCCAGAGGATCCTACTTCAAAATTTCTCTTACACAGTGCTTGGAGAGATAATACACCCTTTGATCATGATACTTTAGAGGAGCTTGAGTATTTAGACACCCTTACATGTTCTGATGGATCAGAGGCTTGTTTCACAGTTCCTACTCTTCAGACTAATATTATGCATGTATCATCCATTGTTCTTGATGACATCAGTATTGCTGCATTGGCCCCTATGGATTTAGTTCAGCATCATGACTATCTTGGTCATTCATTATCTGCTACATTATGGGATTCTTATCTTGCATACACATTCTTGTTTGTTGAGTCTCACACTGCAAATCTTGAGGATTATTTTGAGGACATTAATCTCCTCTACCTTGACAGTAAGGATATCATTGTACGCCCACCATTATCCATGCATTTAGAGGTTGTATTTCAGGATTCTCCACATTAGTTTAGATTTGGCATCATTTGTTTCAGTTCAGACAGAGAGATTCTTTAGCATCCTATTATGGCACACATCTTGAGACAGATTGGTTCATCACTCTTCATAGGATTTCTTTGACATTGTCCTTTAGATCTATTTCTTCCCAAGGGGAGGAATATTATCTGCCACTTAAGGATCTCCTTTTGGATTCTACATTAGGCATCTACCATTGCGACATAAGTTTCTTCATTGTGGAGGGGCCTTCTTGTCTCTTTATATCTCTCCTATGGATACCATTGTATATGTACTTATATGATAGAAATTATCTATGGGGGATATCATGTAATCCACCTCCTATCCTTCTTTCATTAGTATATTTCATTCTTTTCTTTTCTCTCTTTTGGGGGGAGTTTTGTTCCCATGAGGTTTTCTCCCTTTCTCCACTTTACAAAGATTTGGCTGTATTCGGGTACCTAATCAAGCCTAGTTGTTGGGACCCTTGTTTTCTTTCATGCATTGTAGTTACCTTTCCTTTCTTGCGGATGTTTGTAGTTGCACTCTTTCTCATCTTAAGGAGTGGTGTTAGAGTAAAGGTTTTAACTTAATTATGTTAATTAAGTTACCTTTATTCCTCTCTTAAGATTTCACTTTAGTTTGCATATTGTGACATTTAATAATTATATTAATTATTAAATGTCTACCTATTAGGGTTTTTTTACGGTTACACAATCTCCTTTTATAAGGATTGATAATTGTATTTTATACTCTTTGAATAATGCATTCTCAATTTTTAAAGCACCTTTGTCTTTTGTTTGGAATGTCTTCTTTTTGTGACAGGTTATTTGCATGTAGGTGATCTTTGGGGTATGTGACGTTGGTTTGCACAACTTCAATGCAAACACTAACGAATAGAAAATTAGACAACCGAACCTCCTAGGTTTCATCCAAATTGATACGAGGCACCAATTTTTTTAGATAACATAGATTATGCATCGAGCAATACTCCCTTGAGATCCACAACACAAAATAACAACATAAAATATGCATATGATTCGAAGAACACGAAGTTACCAGATGCTCTATTCTAACTTAACAGATAACCACTAACCTTCAATTTGTCTGTCGGTATGAGAAAAATGCAATTTGTAGATCAACTAGTTGACAAGGGTTGCCATCAATGACAACACCATAAAGCACATGTAGTGTCTCTTGCCAACACATCATACTTTTCCAAGCTTACAAACCTATTTTTGTCTCCTGTCATATGATTGGAACATCCACTGCCAATTACCCATTCATCTTTTTCTTCAACTCAAGCAGCCAAGGCTTTCTCCACATTTTTACAACTAGCAGATTCAGTAGATACATGATTATTTTCATTGATAGCAATAAATACCCATCTTATTGCAAGAAAATATTTAAGAGGTAATTTTCCTTCATACTTACCTTTTCCTCTCGGTACTCTTTTGACAATAAGTGCTTCCATCTCTTCTAGCTCTCTTTCTTCTTCAATCTATTTGATTTCATCCTCATACTTGAATGTCTTTCTAGATGAACTCTCACCTGGATCATATCTCTGTCTATCTCTTCCAAAAGTAGTAGCCTTAAATGTATATTTAACCTTAGGAAGGGCATCGCCAAATTCACTCAACTCAAAAGCAGTCAGCTTACTAACCAATGTATCTCTGGTTATGTTTGTTATAGTCTGGAGCTCTTCAATAGCACTAGATTTGACTTTGTAAGAATTAGGCAAGGATCTAAGCACTTTAGCAACAATCTTAGATTCATCTATCTTTCCACCAACACATCTTATACCACACACAAGTTCATTCACTCTTTGCATGAAAGTATTAATTTTCTCATCATCACCTATTCTCAACCTTTCATATTTCCCTTTCAAACTCTACAACTTAGAAATCTTCACATTAGCATCACCTTAGTACAAGGTTTCCAAATTTTTCTAGATCTCATAAGCGGTCTTTAGATCCATAACATTTGTCATCTCAAAATTAGTCAAAGCACTCAATAAAGCTTCCTTAGCCCGAATATTATACTCAACATCTTCGATCTCAGCAGAAGCAGTAGGACCATCATGTGGAATAATATACATATTACTTGTAATGCTCCAATAGGGTTCACCAATGCATCTCATATGGCACTCCATTTGAGTCTTCCACAAAGAATAATTTTTTCCATCAAATCTTGGACCATGCTTCTTGTAACTTCCCATTTCAGATTACCTTAAGTTGTTAAAATTCTTCCAAGGAACCTACTTTGATACCAATTTTTGGCAATACAAGGGCAAACAACTGAGAGGGGGGGTGAATCAGTTGTCATAGAAATTCAAAACTTATTCAACTTATTCACCTTATTATCTAATCTGATTATTAACCATGAAAACATAAACCATGAACACATCATAAACACACATAACACCAAGATTTTCTTACTTGGAAACCCTTTTAGGGGAAAAACCATGGTGGAGGTCAATCCACAAGATTATACCCTGTTAAAAGTATAATGAAAATAAATATGGGGAATGCACATGCATTTAGGCACATTGCCTAGAGCTCACTGCTCAATTACAAAGGAAGACATGTATTACAAAGAGATTCAGATTAAAGCCATCTGGATTTTGAAGTAAGAAATTAGCATCTGCTAATGCCTAATAACAATTCCAATTAAGCACATTAACACTTCTTTAATCTTCACACCTCTTCACAATAATTCACACTCTGCTCTACCTTCAACTAATTTAGAACATTATTCACACACACATAAAGAAGCAAACCTTTTTCCCACTTAAATTCGAATAAACAATTGCTCTTATATATTCGCAACATGAAATTTCATCACTACAAGTCGGCCACAAAGAAATAATAAAATCAATATAAACTGTCAGCCCAAAACATTAAAGATTATCAATGTGAATCAACCAAGGTCGGCCAAAACTTAGTGAGGACCCAAATCAACATCTCTAGCACAAATACACTTCAATTAATTTCTCTTCGAAGATCCACAAAACACTATGTTGGCCAAGAACAAGAAAAACATGAACACACAAGAGAAAATTGCAAACCACAATCACAACAATCAATGCAGAAATGCAACAAAGATATAGCATGATCTAGAAACATCCACAAGCATCATGAATCACAAGAGAGGCATCTACAACAACCAAACTAACTGAAATAGCATCATCTTCAATTAGGAACACCAATTGAAGAAACATAAAATCTCTCTAAATGGAAATCTTCATAAATCGATCAAATCTTCATGAGGATCTTTGAAACTTGACGTGGATAAACTAGATACACTTAGCAACAAACCCTTTAGTCCACAACCTCTAATCAACAACGTACAAAAATAACCACCATACTGAACTTCAATTCACCACTGAAAACCTGGAACTCATTTATTACAATTTTCTCAATATCCTCGACATATACAACTTCAAATACATTTATGCTAATAGTGTTGACATCAATGACAACCACATATCATCAACACAACCACAACATCCAATAGTACTTAGTAAAATTTAAGGTGATTGCTAAAATTTATGATGAAGAGTTGGTCCAATCACAAATTTTGGGTGATGAGAGCCCTAAGTATGTTTCAAAGTCTATTAATGTATCTATTTTGAAAACAAAAAATCTCATTGAACAAAGAATAGCCATGCTCAAGGTAATTTATGAAATATGGCAACATGCAGGTATCTTTGAGGAGATTGTTTCAAAACTCATTGATAAAACTTTACCTCTAGAACAAAGACTTGAATCATTGGGGGAAATAAAAGATGCTTGGGAGGTAAGGCTCAATAAAATAATGAAATAAGGAGATACTATTGAGTTAATGCTTATGGATAAACATCTATACATTAGATGTGACATACGGCGAGGAATCACAAACATTGGTCAGCTAAGGGAAATTGTTGCTATAGTAGAATTTTTTTTTGAAGACTCAAAGTTTAAAGCTGACTGGGTCGATGGACCTGATGATGATACATTGAAGCATATTTTCTCTAATTATGATGAGTATCATGGGATTCCTCATGAGAAGGATGAGTAGGTCAGGTTCCTTTTTGGGACAATAGCATTTCATGTCAATTTTTGAGCAAATGGATGACTCCAGATCAGCTTTCGTGAGTCAAAGATAAAGCATGGTAATTAGTAGAGGACAAAGAAAAAAATTTAAGTCAAATTTTGGCTATATGGACACAAGGTGTACCCTCTCAGCACTTATATTTTATTAGAATACAACACTTGGAGATAACTGGGTGTCCCTATAATTGTGGATTTGGGCCCCAGATTCTGGATCTTGATATTTGATAGGAGGAATTGGTGCTAAATTTTTTCTATTTATTAGAATTCTCTCAATGTAAAGGCTGACTAATTGAAGTTAGATTGGTTTCCTAAATGAGATAGATACAATTTACAAGTTTTTACAGCTTTTATGCAAGATACTCAGACATTTTTATGGCTTTAATGCAATTATTTTTATTTTAGAAGTTTTTTAGTTTAACAATGATGTTGATAAACAATGGTCATTTGTATGCTAGTGAGCTTTGTTGTGCATAAATGTTTGTTATTTGATGGAAATCAATAGAAGACTCTGAATCTAAAACCATTTCATTGCATTATCTGTGGATGATATTTCTCTATATTTGTTGATCTGTTAATTTTGGTAATGAGCTTGTGATATTTGGTCATTGAAAAGGTTTAAAAAAAAAATGATGATGAATGGTTGTATGTTCTAAATCTGCACTGTGAATGGATGCAATGGCATGGATTATTTCATAAATTATGTTATTCTATGGTTTTAGTTAATTAAGAAAATGCTCATTATAAGAATTGTATGTCTAAATTAAAAGAAATATGTGTTCATGTTTTGTTGTCCTAGGCCTTGTTCTATCATTTGATATTTATTTAAACCCCCCCAAACATTAATTTAGTTTGTACTATTTAGTTTATATTCATTTACCAACAAGCCCCTTGAATATTATGGTTGCATAGACCACTACAAGATAACAACATAGTTGAGAACCAACTACAGAGACCTTAGAAGATAGATGGTTTTAGATCATTTGTCTTTTTCAGGTGAAATAGAGTAGAAATATTACGTTTTAACATTGCTTGTTACTTTTGAGCATAAACAAAACTGACACTAGAAGTAGGGCCCAGAGGAACAAATTGGAGTGATTTGGGTCCTTTTCACCATATAGGTTTGACAGAGTTCTCAGATCTACTACTAATCCAAAATATTTAGTTGAACTCCAAACCTTGGTTAGACCCAGATCTCGTAGGGTATTGATCCTGCCACCCTTAGCACCACCACTCACTCCACCTAGATTTCCACCAATACCACAACTGGTACAACCAAATCCATTGCCACCCATGGAATTCTTTGTGAATAATCCTTCGCCATTGGGAACTATTCCTCGTGGCATACATGAAACACCTAAGAATCCAAAGAAAATTTGTCCCAGATACACTCATGGAGAGTCACGAAGTGTTGAAGAGCACATATAGGAATTCAAAGATGCCTATACATGGGCTCAAATAGCTAATCATGACATTGCATGTAGGTTATTCCCCTATTCACTGGGAGATATGGCCTACAATTGGTATTTTAATTTACCTACCGGATCCATCCTAAGTTGGACAAATTCGGAAGATGCTTTTATCAACCAATTTGGGGTCTATGTCGACCCCGCCATCTTATACCACCAATTTTCCACAATAAGGAAAGAACCACATTAACCATTGCATCGATTTAGCACATGATTTAAAAGGATGTATAGGCGGTTACAAGAACCATACTTGGTGGCTGAGAACATTTCCATTTAGGAATATCTAAAAGCCATAGAGTTGTTGATTGGATTATTTCTACAAAGAACATAGCTTGTGCCAGACATTGATTCCATGTCTAAGATGTACCACCTAGCCATCAAATTTCAGCAAAAAAAAAGCTCACAATTAGGTGGCTTAGGAGGGGTTTTCTCTCCCCTAGGATATCCTCAGATGCCTAGTCCAACCCTTCTATTCAATACAGTCCTAGGGATGTCCCACTCATCCTATGGGCCTTTGGCCAAATTACAATCTCCACCCTTGCAACCATGGGTTAATGGTGGGACTTTGAATTCCTCCTAGAAAACTAAAAATTTCCCATAATCATGTTGGAGGGTCTAACCCGTTCACTCACCCTCTGTTGTAAATACTTTAGAAAGTGAACGTACTACTCACTTGACAACAAAGTTAGAAACTTTGAAGAAAACCTTATCCCAAGTGACCAACGAGATGGCACAATTCAAGTTTAACCCCCCTCAAAACCAAAATCAGAATCAGAATTATTAGAATAAGGGAGGGTATTCCAACCAAAATCAAAGGAACTTTTAGAATCAAAACTTCCTCAACCAAAAACTATCAAAACTAGAATAGGGGATACAACCAAAGACCCAATAACAATAGGCAATGGAATACTAGACCAAACAATGGGGGAGTTTCCCATAATTATCAAGCTAATGAAGATAAACCACACATTGCAAATCTTGCAGACCTGAACTTCACAATTAAATAGTGCATGTTACATGACACTACGGCCCATTCTTAAGTCAACTACCCAGAAATGGAGAAAGTGGTTAAGATTGCACAAGCTGACTCCCAACAATTGCAGGGTACTCCCAACAAAGGTGGTGGATTTGTAGATACAACCATGACTTTTGAGACCTATGATGAGGGGTCTCCTTTCCCTAGGAAAGAGGAAAATGAGTTAGGAACCGAGATGTATGATGCTCAGGATTTCCAAACCAAGGGAGGCCATTTTCTGAGAAATCAGAACAAGGGGCCATTTACCACATCTGCCCCTCCCAACACAATGGTTCCACCTAACTGGAATGTTGACAACAATCTTCCTTCACCAAAGTGCCCACCTAATTTTATAAATAAAGGTAATGCTACATTTTTTCCTAAGTTCTATATGAATGATAACATGGAATTTGATTTCATTTTAGAAATGCAAAGAAAAAATACATCTGTCATTCTTTGACATTCTAAGGTGGTGCCCCGTTGATCGTGACATTGTGTTGAAGGCCTTGGAAGAGGCAGATTGGTTAACAGGAAAGACTAAGGCAACTCCAACTACTGACATGAACTCAGTCTTGTATAGAGGTAAGATGGGGACACCCCCATTTATTTTAAGTCTAAGAATATTCATAAAGAATCTACATAATTTCCTTTTGGATTCCAGAGCCTTAGGTAAGGTTATGCCTTTCTCTATTTGCAAAAAATTGGGTTTAAGTCTAGTTCAAACTCGTAAGAAAGTAATACAGTTAGAAAAAACTAAGGTTAATTTCATTGGAGAACTAAACAATGGCCACTTGTAGATTGTATCACATCCACGGATCCAGACATATATGGATATTCAGGTAGTTGATATCCCTGAAACATACGACATTCTCTTAAGCCACAATTTGATGAAAATCCTTGAAGGTTATCTCTCCCTAGATTTTTCACACATGTGGCTACCATGGAAAGGGGTAGCAACTTAGATTAGGATTGAAAGTGAACCCCGTCTGAAACATATGATCACAGAGTATGAATGTCCTAACGAAGTTGCCTATTTTGAAACCGAGATAGGAGTGTATAGGAGGGAAGAAATTATGACCTTTTCGATGATTAATCTTGATTTCCCACAACCTTTAGAGCATGGTGACCCTATGACCACTGTCAACCAACAAGTTTTAATCAAAAAAATGCAACAAGATAGGCTAGTTTTGGGAGAGGAGATCAATTTATGGAGTTTGTTACTCCCGAACTAGTGCAGGGTCCATTACCAGAACCATTCTGAGCTGACATGTCAATCCTGCATAGACATTTTGAACCATGTTTGTTAGTTAGGAGAGACTTGTGAACACTACCACAAAACATTTCTGAATCAATTTCCATTTGAGGATAGAGACATGACTATTCTGAAATGGACCAATAATACCCAAGAAGAAGTCTTCCCCAAAACTAGATAGACTTAGATCCCATTTTCTGATCTATGAAATAAGACTGAGGAATCTCAGAAATTGTCTGACACACCCGTCCCTGCTAACCTTCCAATTCCCAAGGGATCACTCAAAAGAATATCCAACTATAAAATTGTTGATCAAGATTAGGTGCAGGAAGTAGTTTCTAAACATGTTTTAAATCTGAGTGAAACATATAATGATCATCATTTACAACACTCTCCTGATCTTGATATCTTGAACCAATCTGAGCCACCACCTATTTCTCACAAGAAATCACCCGTAGTTGATCCTAAGAAAGAAATTCTTTCCCAAGATCAATTGTGGATCCTTAAATTTGATGGTTCCAAGTCCAAAACAAGGAATGGAGTTGGAGTTGAACTAGAAAACTTGAAAGGGAAAACTTACTTTGCTTCTTACAGGTTGCAATTCAGCTATACTAATAATGTTGCGAAGTATGAAGCACTTGCTAGGGGACTGATGTTCACACATCAAAAGAAGGTTACAACTTTGACAATCATGGGGGATTCTAAGGTGATTATCAGGTAGATTTGCACCCAATACACATGCCATAATATGAGGTTGGCTACATACATGAACAAGATATGGAATTTGATAGAATACTTTGATGCTTTTGGAATCAAATTGATTCCTAGAGAAGATAACCAGATTGCAGATGCATTAGCAGTTGCTACTAGTACCTTGGAACCCATGCAAAATTCCAAGTTGAAGAGATTCTCAGTGGAATTAGTATCAATCCCAGCCATCCCAAACAATGTTCAAAATTTCCAGGTTTTTGATGATGACTAGCATATACTTGCCTTCTTGGTGAGTTCAAATGTTTTTGAGGGACAAATTATCTATGAATCAGATAGATATTAGGGAGACTAGGATACCAAAAATTATGACATGGATGTAATAATTAATCTGAAAACCAACAACATTACCAAGGGAATGGTAGCATTGGAAAAAATCTTCGATTCAGATCCTCAATCCCATGAAAGATTTCCTACAAATAGTGTTGGAGGGAAGTATGAATCATATAATTTGGTAGATTCAAATTTGGATAAAAATATATTTATCGGCAAGACTTGTCTTAAGGAAATTAGGGACAAAATATTGAAAGTATTGAAAGCATATATCATTGTGATTGCTTGGGGGTACGAAGATTTGAAAACCTTCAATACTTCAGTAATAACACATACAATCCCCTTGAAACCTGAAGTGAAGCCCTTCTGTGAAAAGCAATGCCCAGTGAATGCCTTGATTGAACCTCTAATTCTCAAAGAAGTGCAAAAGTTGTTGTCAGCAAGAATATTTTTTAAAGTAAGGCATTCGACTTGGGTTGCTAATCTGGTTCTTGTTCATAGAAAGAGTGGGGAAATCAGATTACATGTCGACTTTAGGAACCTCAACAAAGCCTCAAATAAATATAACTACCCACTTCCTTCTCTTCATGAGGTGTTGTAGATAGAAAATGGCTCACATATGATTTCATTCCTGGATGAATATTCAGGATACAATCAGGTGCTGGTTAATTATGAAGATAGAATGAGGAACACCATCACTACTAAGTGGGGGACATTTTCCTATTGGAGGATTCCATTTGGTCTTATTAACGCTAGAGACACCTTCGCTTGTGCAATGGATGTTGCATTTAAAGACGTGGTAGGTAAATTTGTTATCATTTACATGGATGATTTAACTGTGTTTTCCAAGAATAGAGAAGATCATGTTGTAGATTTGTCAAAATTTCTTCGAAAATGTATAAGGTATGGAGTATCCCTTAATCTAAAGAAGTGTGTGTTTGGGGTTTTAGAAGGGAAACTACTAGGTCACATAATATTAGAAAGGGGGATTTCAATCAACCCAGATAAAGTAGAATCCATTCTAAAACTGACCATGCTAGGTAGCAAAAAGGAAATGAAGTCTTTCTTCGAAAATATAAATTTTGTAAGAAAGTTTATAACTGGGTTTGCAGAGATCATCAAACCCTTCAATGAAATGATGAAGAAAGATTCAAAGATTGAATGGAGCAATGAGGCTAGGTCTACCTTCTCAAAAATCAAACAGTCTATTTCAGAGGCACTGATCCTAACCAGTCCTGATTATTTGATGCCTTTCTACATTTATTCCTTTGCATCTGATCATTCATGTGTTGCTATTTTAACATAGTGGAAAGGTGGAGGGGATGAGAGGATGATAGTTTTTATGAGTTCTCCATTCAAGAATGTTGAAATCAGATATCCACCCTTGGAGAAATAGGCCTTCGCGCTAGTATGAGTAGTCAAGAAGTTTTAAAACTACATTCTCCCCAGTTAGATCACTGCCATAGTTCCCGACCCTGTAGTGAAGTCCCTTCTTATGCAAAGTGAGCTGGGAGAAAGATGAGGAAAGTGGATGGAAATTTTGCAAGAATTTGACCTTGAAATCCACCTGATGAAGTTGGTTTGTGGACAAGGCTAATCTAAGGCTACGACTGATGTTGACACCAAGATTACTTTCCAACAATATATTGTGCAATCATTCACAGGTGATCCCTAGTACACAAATTTGATCTTCTTGTTGTTGAATAACAAATGTCCATATGGGATGAATACCACTCAGAGGAGAGCATTGAGACTAAAGAGTTCCCATTATATGCTCAAAGGAGGAGCTTTGTACAGAAGAAATATTGAAGGTGTCTATTTGTGTTGCCTTGATCAACAACAAGCAAAACAAATCATTGCCGAGTTTCATGGAAGACATGGTACTGGGCATGGTTTTGTTGATTCAATGGCACACCAAATTTTGAGATGGGGTTATTATTGGCCCCATGTGTTTAGCGATGCTCACCAACATGTTAGGACATGTCATACAATACTGACTTCAACATCTATGGAACATAATCCGGCAATGCCCTTACAACCAATATACGAGGTAAGACCATTTTCCCAATGGGAATTATATTTTTTTGAGGTGATTAATCTAAATTCATCTATAGGGCATATGTTTATTTTGACAGTAATAGATTATTGTAGCCGTTGGACTTAAGCTCAACCTTGCAAGAACAACACCACTAAATTCATTATCAAGTTCCTTAATGAATACCTCGTTACCAGGTTTGGAGAACCGTTCACCTTGGTACGTGATAATGGACCTACCTTTCCTTCTAGAGAATTTATTTAGTGGGCATATGAGCATAAAATTGTGTTGAAATACTCTTCTAATTACTATCCATAGGGTAATGACGTAGCAGAATCTACTAATAAAAATATGTTGCAGGTAATTAAGAAGTTACTAGAGAGTAATCCTAGGGATTGGCACACAAAATAGATATTTTCCTTATGGAGAAATAGAACTAGAATTAAATCCACCTTAGGAAACTCACCGTATAATTTAGTCTATAGCTAAGATACCCTATTCATCTACAAATACCCATTCTTCAATTCATGCAAGATTTTTTCTCTAGTTATGATAGGATAGAGTTACGACTGACTAGTTTACTCAATTTGGAAGAGCAGAGAGATGTTGCTTTCCAACAATTTTCCAAACATCAGGTTGTTGTCAAATGTTGGTTTGAAAAAAGAGCCAAAATTAAAGCCTTCAGGTTATCAAACCTTGTACTATTTTGGGAAAAATCCAGGGAAATGAAAGGTGATAACCAAAAGTTTGACCGACTTTGGTTGGGTCCATATTAGATTGTCAAAATCCTTAGTGAGAATGCCTTTTGGTTAAGTACTTTAACAGGAGAAATTGTCCCATTCCCTATCAATGGGTAGTTTCTCAAACATTATTTTGGCCCATGAAGGTTTGATAGTCTGCCTGATTGTATATATGTATTTAGTTATTTTTTTGCTCCTGGCTCATCTGTTTTCTTGTTTGTCTATTTGTTTTGCTATTGTTATTTGTGTTTGTGTTTTTTTTTTTTTCTTTTGTTTATGGGGGACATTCATTTTCTCCATTTCAAAGTGAAGGGGTAGTTATTCAAAGTATACTAAGGGTACTAAGTGAGAAATTGTTTTACGCACTTTTAGGTATGTCTGTTGAAATCTTTAGTTTCAATCACTTATGTTTTATGTTCATTTTAATAACATTCTAAAAGGTTAAGAACAAATAGTTACATTATAAGTGATCTCATAAACGACAATTGAATCTCTCACATAATAGATAAAAATATTTGTTTTCGTAAGGGCCTATTCATCTTAGGGTGACTGTATTCATGTTACAAGTGAAAAATATGAGTCCTTAACACTGTCATGAGGTCCACCGTAGTTCTCAACCCAAATTTTAGGTTATTACATCTGAGTATTGAAGAAAGATAGGAAATTTTTTCTTCAAGTAAATCCCATGTCAAAGAAAAGAAAAGAAAAGCATAAAGATGGAAAAATCAATATGATAAGGGTAATTCAAGTATCTCTACCGGGGCTATGGATGCCTGGCTGGTAGTAGAGCAATGCTTTGAGAGAACTAGAGGTATCTCCGTCAGGGCTATAGACGCCTCACTAGCAATGGAGCAATGACTAGGGTATTATTGCACAATAGTTAAAATGACTCAACTCGCGTAGCTTGAACCTTAATATAGTTGTTCAAGGATTGGTAGAGTCGCTAGGGAAAAGATGTACCATTCATGCACACACTCAAAAGTTTTTTTTTTTTACTTATGTTTGAGATTCCAGCTCAACCATGTTTGTTGCAACTGATCATACTTGAGTTAAAACGTTCATGAACTAGAGGTTCTAGGTGACCGAATTCTTCAGTATCTTGAAAATGGGTAAACCATTTTCCCAGCCAAGTTGACAATTGTTATACCTTGTATAACCACCCCATTTTGTTTCAGTCAAAATGGGTCCCCCTTTTTGTTTCTTTTTTCCTTTGTGTTCTTGTTTAGGTCTTAGGATTTGTTTCTTTTTCTCCTAAGTCTTGGTTTTCTTTGTTTTTCGAGTTTGAGTTTCAGACCGGTGCTGACACTTGGTACTTTTCAAGGTATAGGTTTTAGTTCGTGTCTCGATCCTAGTCCCTCTTTTTTCCTTGTCTTTTGTGTCGTGAGTCAAGTTTTGGGTCGAATCCATTACCTTGCACCCTTTGAGGTAAGTTCCTATTTTTGTCCTTTATCCCGACTTCTTTTTGCCTTGTGTGTTTCTTTGTGTCTCTGGGTATCGTAATTCAAAATCGAAACCAAGAAATTCTCAAGGTCTTAGACATTTGTTCCTTTCCTAACTCGACTCGACCCCTCTATGTTTTTTTAGGATTGTACTTTGAGCCGTTGACTTCAATTTAGAATTTTGAAAGTTTTGTTTCATCTCTCATCTACTCGACCCCCTACTTGTCGCCTATTTGTCAGGTTTTGGATAAAGGGATGTACTGACTGAACTTTGCACTTTTGAGAGATCGGGCCTCTGCTCCATGTCCCAATCCTAACCCTCGCTTATCTCTTTATTCTTGCAACCCTCGCATTTATGATGATCTATCGTGGGTTTGTATTCTGATGCTCCTCAAATTTCATCCATTCTTCCTCGAACAATTTGATGAAGTGAACAAGAGTGATGCTGAGCTAGGGTTTGAAGGAGTGCTTCAATTCGTCATCGTGTTGTCAGAATTCCTGGCTATGTTTGGAGGTGGGTGTTTTGCTTGCATTTTCCTTCCTTTGTTCTTGTTTTTCTTGGTGTTTTCTCTTGGGTGCTGTTTTTTTCGCTTTTCTTCGCTTTGTCTCTAGTTTGTTTTATTTTGGCTTTGTTTTTCCTATTCTTGAACCCTTTGATTCATTCGGCGTGCTTTGATTTTTCTTATGTTGTTTGTTTTTAACTTTGGTTGTGGGATTGTCCATCTCGTTGTACCCTAGTTTTCTAGGGTTCTGGTGTACTATCAAGTCAGAGGGTGTTTAAATACTAAATTTAAAAATTCTGACTATTTCAACAAAAAATATTGGTCCTAAGCAATAATCCGATCTTGAAGGCACCATTTTGAGATATTGTTACATATACTCTTGCCTTCATTATTGTTTCTTTGCAATTCTTGATTCCCACATGTATTTTGGGGTCAAAATAAAAATTCCACTTAGGGTCTTACCATTGTTTGAGTTCAGGCTCCTTCACTTGTCCGATCCTAACTTTTGATGTTACCATTAGGATCGGGTATCAGATCGTTACCATGAAATGTTAAAAGGTTTTGACAAATTACTATCCCAAGTCCCCATTCCAATCCCCGCATTACCATCAGGATCAAAATTCTGGTCAACACCAAACCTTGGCCACATCATTAAGTATCATGACCAGACGAAGTCATAGTCATGATTCTTGATATCTTATCAAGATCGAAACTCGAGCCTTACCTATCCTCACCTCACATACTTAAGGCCTGATACGCGATGAAGTCCCGATCCTGATTCCTAATATCTTATCAGGATCAAAACTCGGGAAGCTACTTCCACCTATTTGTCACTTTGGGCTTGGTTCTTAATCATGACCTAATCTCGACTTTTGATTCAACATTGAGATCCGAACTCAGCATAACCCATTCATTGACACCATTGATTAAAATGTTGCTACCTAATGACAACCCGATCCCGATTCCTGAACACTGTGAGATTGGACCATAGAATTGCACTTAACTTCTTCATTAACATAGGTAGAGGTTTTGAGTCATGACTCGATCCTGACTTTCGATAGAGTTTAGTGTTGTGCTTAAAATGGTCAGGTTCTTGGTTTTGTTCTGAACCCAAAACCCAAAGATGCTCAATTAACTTGTTGGATGAGATTCTAGCTTGACTTAATGTTGATATAATATGAATTTTTGTGTTAAATTACTCTTCATATGTCTTTTCTTTTATTTGATAATGGTCAATAAGGCAAGATAATTAGCAAATTTCTAACTTAGAGGACGAGGTGGCCACTGAAGGAACATCTAAGGGAACAAGGCCAAAGAGGTTAAAACTAGAACAAGTGCCTCTTACAATGAAGTACAAATTCCAAGGGAACCCAATAGCATCTAATTTTGGGTTTGAGGCCATGAACATCATTGATACATTGGTGGGACACATCGATTTGGAGTAGTTCCGCATAGATACCTTTTCAGAGGATGTTGCCCCAAGCAAAAGGAGGATTGCAAAGTCTGGGCTAGCTCATGTGGTCATTTTTCCTATTGTTGTATAGTGTCCTGAGTTTATTCTAATTGCTACACATACAATCTTATTCAAAGGCAATGCATAGATGCACAAGACACTATAATAATTGATCTAACCCTAGCAATAATTAGACATGTTTTTGATCCTCCTCCTTATCCCAATCTCAAGATCATGACCGAGGATCAGGAACTTGATATCTAAGAAAAGGATGTGGAAGGGAATAAAATGTTTATCAACAAATGGTGGCTGAAAACAAAGAAGAAGTTACTAAAGAAATTGCCTGCTAATCCTAAGAGGTTAGAATTTTTTGAAGATATAGGGTACATGATCACATTACTGGCCAGGGTATGTGGAAAAAATAATTCTCATGTTTTTGAGCACTAGATGTTCCCATTCATCCAACTGATTCTAGAAGGGAATCAATGCCTAGATGGAGGACAGATAATTTCTGATAATATACATAACCAGCTGCTAAAAATAGCAGAAACCAAGACATTTTATATGTCTTCATATGTAGTATATTGTGTTGCAAGGATGGGACGGTTCCCTAGTTTGACCTCTAAAGGGTCAATGGATGATGGTCCAAATCAAAAGAATTTCTAGGATCATTATGACCAACTGGAGCTTAAGGGGGCATAAAAACATTTTAAAAGAGTTAACGATGCATTTTTGTATGTTGTTATCAATCAGCTCACTGGTGACATTGGTTTACGATTGTCACGGGAGACTATGAAATTCATTCAAGAATGGGGATATTGGTTCATTCCATACCCCAAATCTACTTATTTTAGATTGTTTGGAATGATGGTCATCTGTTTAAACTGCCAAGGTGTTGTGGTAATAAATGGGTCTTAATGGAGTTTGCTCAACAAGCTTCCAAGGTAAATGCCAAATTTTCTGCTCAACATAAGACTGTTTGTCATTCTTTCCCAATACAGTTGGGATTTTATTCTCATTCCTCTTCAATAATGGCTAAGACAGCAATGAAAGAAGTTTAGTCCTTGAATTTATAGCAACATACTTAAAGGAAATTCTTTGATCCAAAGAGAAAAATGTATGGGATATATGCTTCTTAATTTCCTCATCATTAGCCACTTCTCAAGGACTTTTGGGCCAATCTTTAGGATCAATTTGAAGTGAGAAAAAGGGGGTATGAGAGGTTAACAATTTCCCAAATGAGATATTTTGACATTAAAATAGAGATTCTAGAGGGCACTACTAATGATGGGATCACACTTGTTCCTTGATATGAAATTGATAAAGTAGCCACCAAGGATTTGGAGTCCATCAATTAGATGGAGAAATAAGAAATGAATATCTGTAAAGTATCACAGATAGTGGTGAACAAAAGTTTGAAATGGATTGAACTCTGGTTGAAGCAACCAAGAGCTAAGGGTTTAAAGAAAACAGGTTCTAGCAGTGAACCTACTTCCTCCACAAACACAAGACAGTATAAAAGATTGAAGAAAGGTGTTGCAGTGGTGGAGGCAGCTATGAAAGAGCCTCCCTTTATAGGAGAACCTCCCCAATCAGAAGAAGAGGTTTCATTGAAACAAATTGATGATGCTTTGCGAAAGTCAAAAGTTACTTATGAGGTGGCTACTATTAGGGTTAATTCAGGCTTTGGTGCCACACCCTTAGCTATTGTGCATCCTAGAGAAGAAGTTTCTAAACAAGGAACTTTTGTTGTCCCTCCACAAACCAAGGATATTATTCCTACTATTCCATCAACATTAGGAGCAGTAGTTGTTGCTGAGGAGAGGCCCCCTGTAATTGATGTAACAGAATCACATGTCTCCTAATAAAGAACTCTGTCTCAAGAAGGAGAAAGTGAAATGGGAGGAATACTTAGAGAAACTTGAGGAAGAGCTAGGAGAAGGAGAAACTGGATTTGAACCCGGAAGCTTATATGTTGAAGCATTTGAAATAGATGAAGTGTTAACTGAGAAAGAGCAGGAGGAAATAATGGAAAGTTCTCAAAGGCTAGCTGCTGAGAAGATGGCTGAAGAAGAAGAAGAACAAAGGAATAAAATTGAAGAGCTATTCAAGGAAAAGGAAGTTGTTGAGGCATAGAAGAAGGCTGAAGAAGAGGCTCATGCACTTGAATTAGAACGAAAGGAGAAGGCTTAACAAGAAAGAGCCAGAGAGGAAGAACTTTTTGCACAAGAGGTGGAACAGTAGAGGTTGAAAGATGAAGAGGAGGCTACATGGAAAGAGGAAGAAAGGAAGAAGATAGAAGAAATTAAAGCTCAAAATGAGAGAATGGAGCAGGAACGGTTGCAGAAAGAAGAAGAAGATCAACAAAGGACTTCTTTTCGGCAAACCGTTGAGGTAACTTCTTCTACACCTTCATCCTTGACACTTCCCAGTGTTCAACAAGTGACTACTCAGCCAACTGCTCCCACTTGGCTCAAGCTGAATTTAGAAAATAGGCAAAAAGTGCAAGAACAACTAGTGGCATGGGATGAGATGGTAGTGGAGGTTGATAAAGTGAAATCAAGGAAGAAACCTCGTGTTGTGCATTCCACAAAGTTAATTGATAAGGGAGATTTGATAGTAGAAATTGCTACTCCTATTGCTGAAAAGGATGATAGAGAATTGGAGGCTAAGGATTATCAGATAAGCACTGTTAATCTAGGGAAACATACAAGGAATCAATAAATAAACCTGATTGATATTGTTTCAACAACCACTAAGTCAAGTTTAATCAAAGATAAGCAACCTAAAAGATGACCTTAAGGTAGAAGTTGGAAAGATGAATAATTTCACTTTTGAACAACCTACACCATCGGAGATCCCTATTTTCATGAGTTGCAAAGAGGTGGATGGTTTGAGTGAAATGAAAAAGAAGGCTACATGGTTTGATAATTGGCTCAATGTTTTCAAGACTGATATGGATACACATCTGGATGAAGGTTTTAGACATTATGTTGCAGGCCTTACTTTGGTCAAAAAGATAGAAGAATCCATAAGGAAATGGTGGGAGGAGGAAGAGAAGCTCAAGCAGTACTTAGGAAAATTAAAGGTGATTGCTAAAATTTCTGATGAAGAGTTGGTCCAATCACAAATTTTTGGTGATGAGGGACTTGAGTATGTTTCAAAGTCTATTAATGTGTCTATTTTTAAAACATAGAATCTCATTGAACAAATAATAGCCATGCTCAAGGGCATTCATGAAATATAGGAACATGTAGGTATCTTTGAGGAGATTGTTTGAAAACTCATTGATAAAACTTTACCTACGGAACATAGACTTGAATCATTGGGGGAAATAAAAGATGCTTTGGAGTTAAGGCTCGATAAAATAATGAAAGAAGGAGATACTGCTGAGTTAATGTTTATGGATAGACTGGTAGACATTAGATGTGACATACGGTGGGGTATCACTGATATTGGTCAACTAATGGAAACTGTTGTTGCAGTAGCAAAGAAATTTGAAGACTCAAAGTTTAAAGCTGACAGGGTCAATGGACCTGATGATGATATGTTGAAGCAGATTTTCTCTAATTATGATGAGTATCACAAGATTCCTCATGAGAAGAATGAGTAGGTCATATGCCTTTTTGGGACAGTAGCATTTCATGTCAATTTTTGAGTAGATGGACGACTCCATATCAGCTTTGGTGAGTCAAAGATAAAGCATGGTGATTAGTAGAGGACAAAGATAGAACTTTAAGTCATATTTTGGCTATATGGAAACAAGGTGTACCCTCTCAACACTTGCAATTCAGCAAAAGACAACACTTGGAGTTAGATGGGTGTCCCTATAATTGTGGATCTAGGTACCAGATGGTAGATATTGATTTTTGATAGGAGGAATTGGTGCTAATTTTTTTTCTATATTTTAGAATTCTCTCCTCATTGTAAAGGTGGGCTAATTGAAGTTAGATTGGCTACCTAAAGGAGATAGATACAATTTACAAGTTTTTACAACTTTTATGCAAGATACTCAGACATTTTTACGACTTTAATGCAATTAGTTTTATTTTAGAAGTTTGTTAGTTTAATGATGATGTTGATGAACAATAGTTATTTATATACTAGTGAGCTTTGTTGTGCATAAATGTTTGTTATTTGATGGAAATCAATAGAAGACTCTGAATCTGAAACTATTTCAATGCATTATCTGTGGATGATATTTCTCTATATTTGTTGATATGTTAATTTTGGTAATGAGCTTGTGATATTTTGTTATTGAAAAGGTTTTAAAAAAAAGTGATGATGAATGGTTGTATGTTCTAAATCTGCACTATGAATGGATGGAATGGCATGGATTATTTCATGAATTGTGTTATTCTATGGTTTTAGTTAATTAGGAAAACACTCATTATAAGAATTGCATGTTTGAATTAAAATAAATTTGTGTTCATGTTTTTCTATCCTAGGCCTTGTTCTATCTTTTGATATTTATTTAAACACCTCCCCAAACATTAGATTAGTTTGTAATATCCAATTTGTATTCATTTACCAACAAGCCCCTTGAATATTATGGTTGCATAGACCACTGAAGGAGAACACCATAGTTGGGAAAGAACTACAGAGACCTTGGAAGATAGGTGGTTTTCGATCATTTATCTTTTTCAAGAGAAATAGAGTAGAAATATTCTATTTTAATGTTGTGTTACTTTTGACCATCAACAGAACTGTCCCATCCAAACTAGCTCAAGAGATACCCGCAAATAAGGTCTGATTTGACACCTCTAACAGTGAGCTGGTGATAAGGGAAATCATAGGAAAGAAGCCTGATCAGGCCCTAAACAAGCTAACTAGTAAAAATAAGCCATTGGATAGACGGTCTCCAACCAAAGAGTCAAATCAAGTATGAACTAAGGATAAAGGTAGTGACAAAGAAAAGGCTCAAGTGGCCCAGGCTGAAATTTTCGTAGGAAAGTTCTAGGGGAGATTGGAAACACCTCCTTTCTTGTTGACGATTTACATATTTGGAAATAAACTACACAACTACTTGATAGATTCAGGAGCATATGCCAATGTTATGCCATTTGCAGTATGCCAAGCACTAGGGATAACTCCTACCCACTCCTGACAGAAAGTAACTCAGTTGGACAAGATTGAAGTAAACATTGTAAATGAATAGGATACCTATGCAGATTGCAATCGACCCAAGAGTGCAGAAAGTGATTGACATATAGGTTTTTGATATCCCCGACACCTATGGTATTACACTGGGAAGATATTTCACCTGAGATTTGAATGGCTATGTTGTAACAAACTATTCACATTTTTGGCTTCCATGGAAAGGACTGTCAAACCAAATCCGCATTGAATGGGAGCCTCGATTAAAGTTAATGATCACTGAATACAAAAACACAAATGAGGTGTTGTTTGCAGAAACAAAGTTGGGAAATTAATTTTATGTGGCCTATCAGGGTGATGAAGAGGTCCTTGTGTTGTGTAATGCCCCTACCAATTTAGCTCATCTTCTTAATAGCACTAAAGTTTTGATCATGTCTGAAGATGAGGAGTTTCACGAAGATGGTAACCTCGGGTTGCTTGATGGATTCCAAGAATTTATGTAGAAATGCATACAAGATCAACTCAATTTATGAGCTAGAATGGATTTCCAGGAGTTGTTTCTCCCTAGCTGGTGCAGAGTGCACAACATAGCCCATTTTGAGTTCAATTACTACTTATTGCAAACAACAGTGGAGCATATCAAAGGGTAGATCACTCCAAAAGCAGTCACGGGAGAACAACACGATCAAGACTGGCTTAAGGGAGAACAAACCTCTTGGGATGCAAAAATAAAAAATAAATCAGAAAAGGAGGTTTTCCCTGATAGTTTCAAAGGAAAGAGTCCCTCCATGTTTTGGATATTGAGATTTGATGGATCCAAGTCCAAGCAAGGAGTAGGAGTCAGCTTTGAGCTCATCAGTCCCATAGGTAAGATGTATTTTTCTGCCCCTAGATTACAATTCTATTGCACAAATAATGCAGCAAAATATGAGGCATTAGTTTATGGACTTCTAATGGCATTGAGAAAGAAAGTCAAAATGTTGCATGTGTTTGGTGATTGTAAGCTAGTTGTGAAACAAGCAAACTATACTCTTGTCATGATAGAAGGTTAGAAAAATATCGACATAGGGTATGTGATCTTATAGAAGGTTTAGATGCATTCAATATCTAGTTGATCCTTCATAGCAAGAATTAGACTGTTGATGCATTAGCCCAAGTAGATAGTACCCTCTAGCCTTTGTCCTTAACCAACTTAAAGAAATTCACCGTAGAGCTCACTTCTACCTTGTTGGTGCCCGAAAACATCACTCGCCTTCAAGTTTTTAATGATGAAAAGCACATCCTTGACTTCATCACTAGTTTATATGTGTTTGTATCCCAAATCATTGATGAAGCAAAACTAGAGGAGGTCACGCTTGATATCGAGGGAGTGATGAATCTAAAGACCAACACAATACCACGAGGCATGGTCGAATTAGAAAGAATATTTAGCCTAGCTCAAATAAGGGACTATGATCAGTAGACTAAGAAAGAGTCAATAGATAATCAATGTGATGCTCAAACATGGGTATTGTAGAAGAGGTTAAGAATGTTTTCATTGGAAAAGTGTGAACCCCAGAGGAAAGAAAAGGAATTTTTGATGCTCTGCACACTTATCATTATGTGATTGCTTAGGGGTATGAAGACCTGAAAACGTATGATACATCAATTATTACTCATACCATTCCCCTTAAGCTAGATGTGAGACCATTTTAGCAGTGTCAACACCCGATTAATGCACTATTGGAACCCACTATCTATTGGAAAAATAAGGACAAACAACTGAGAGGGAGGGTGAATTAGATGCCACATAATGATAAACTTTTCAAACTTAACTTTATCTCAGATTTCATGAATAAGCTATTAACCATAAATAATTAACACATCAGAGAGACAGAGAACACCAAGATTTTTTTATGTGGAAACCCTGTTAGAGGAAAAACCATGGTGGATGTTATTCCACAAGATTATACCTTGTTAAAAGTACAATGGAATCAATAAAGGGGAATGCACGTGCATTTAGGCACACTGCCTAGAGCTCACTGTTCAATTATAGAAGGGGCTCCTTGCCCAACAATATAGAATAGGATTAAAATCTAGAGGGTATGAACTAAAAAATTAGCTTTTGCGCAAGCCTGATTACAGTTCTAATTAAGCATAGAAAACTCCTTCACAAACTACTTCACACTTCACTCGATCTTCTTCACACTCTGCTATGCAATCAAATGATATTCACACATACACACATAAGAGAATACCCAACACATGAAGCACTTTTTCCACCTACTACACGAATGAAACAATCTCTCTTATATATCCGCTACATGATATTTATCAATAACTTAGTCAGCCAAGAAAATAAAACATATTTTCAGTGTGAATCCACCAAGGTTGGCCACAACATAGTGGGGACCCAAATTAACAACTCCAACACAAAAATACTTCAATTAATTCCACCTTGAAGATCCACAACATGCTACTACCAACATGTCATCCAAGAACAAGAAAAATTGAACATACACAGGAAAAATTTCTGACCATGAGCACACCGATCAATGTGGATGTACCACAAAGATAGAGCATGATCTAGAAACATCCAAGAGCACCAAGAAACAATAGAGAAATATTCGTAGCAACTAAGATTTCCTGAATCACACAAACTTCACTCAGGAACACTGATAGAGACCACATAAATACTATCAGATCACAACATGATCAAATCTATATGCGGACCTCTGAAACTTCCAGTAGATAATCTAGATACACTCAGTAGAAAACCCTTTAGTCCATAGTAGTTGAACTTCAATGTAAAGAACAAGACGCCTTCATGACCTACACAATTCCACTAGGAATCTGGAACACTTTCTTTTACAATTTTCTCAATATCCTCAACATATACAACCTCTAATACACAAAATGCTAATAGTGTTGACATCAATGACAACCACATATCAGCAACACATCCACAGCATCCAAGATCTCCCCCTTTGGTATTGATGGCAACACATGATGTGAAAAATACCATCAACCCAACACACTCATTTTCCCTTTGGTTATAACTCTTCTCAATTTCTCTTCAACCTTTAAAAGGATTTTTCACATTGCACTTCTCCCCCTTTGACATAAATGGAAAAATTAACCATGACCTTTCCATATACATGCTTCGAACCACATATCTGCACATCTAACTACTCCCCTTGAGTAGCAGCCACAAAAACATTAATCTAGATTAGAATATAGCAATGTAGCTCATAGATTGATGTAAGTAAATGCATCTCTTAGTTCTTATCAGGAGGGTTAATTACCCCCAACATTCCTCTGAGATACTCAAAAGTATCCTTTGGCAACAACTTAGTAAAGATGTCTGCAATCTGCTCTTTGGTAGGCACATACTCCAATCTAACTTCTTTCTCATTCACTTTCTCTCTCAAGAAGTGAAACTTGATTTATATATGTTTAGTGTTAGAGTGCAGCACCAGATTATTTGAAATACTTATTGCACTTGAATTATCACAGTATATGGCAATAGGCTCTTCATATATCACCCTGATATATTTCAACAACTGTTTCATCCATATCACTTGTGTACAATTGTTTGCAGTAGCAATATATTCTACTTAAGTAGTAGATACAGAAATGGAATTTTGCTTCTTGCTCAACTAGGATACCAACTTCTTCCCTAGGAAGAAAGCACCACCACTAGTAATTTTCTTCTCATCTACATCTCCAGCCCAATCCACATCAGTATATGCACTCAAAGTGAGATCATCATCCTTTGGATACCAAAGTCCAAATTCAACTGTTCCTTTCAGATATCTGAAGATTCTTTTAACAGTCACATGTGATTATTTTGGATCAACCTAAAATTTGGCAACCATACATTCAACATTCATAATATCTAGTCTAGTCTGGGTCAAATAAAGCAATCCACCGATCATTGACCTATATCTAATTTGATTCACCTTAGGAGAATCATCATTCTGTGTTAGCTTACATTTCGTCACCATGGGAGTACCAACAAGCTTTGATTCTTCCATCCCAAATTTCTTTAGTAGCTCTCTCACATATTTGGACTGAGATATGAATATCCCCTTGTCTAACTAGGTCACTTGCAATCCTAGAAAGAACTTAATCTCTACAATCATACTCATTTCAAATTCATCCTTTATCTCATTAGCAAAATTTATACATAGATTGTCATCTCCTCCAAAAATAATGTGATCAACAAAGACTTCTATAATTAACTCTTTATCATGATCCAATTTGAAATATAAGTTGTTGTGATGAGGGCGTAGCTCGAGACTTAGAAAATAACCCACAAACAAGAGAATAATTTTATTATTCAGAAAATGGAGCTTCTTACATTCAGAGGATCTCAAATCCCCAAGTTCTACAACACATGCAAGTTACAGAAAGCTACAGAATCACCCTTTCGCAATATGCGAGCTTGTCCCTAAAAAGTTTCCCAAAAATTAGAAACCCACCCATAAATAGAGCTCCACTTTAGTTTGGAGCCAAAACAACATTAAAATTTGAGTTTAGGCGGTTTAGCGCCAAAAAATTATAACTTGAAGTTCAAATTTCAAAAGAACATTTGCAATTGTATCTTCTAGAAAGTGCGCCAACTTCCCGAGGCCATAACTTTTGATCTGAGACTCTGATTTGCGAACTGTTTGAACCATTGGAAAGGTCTTGAATTCAATAACGCACTCGAAATCCACTACGCTAATTTTGGCAAGTTTTGGGCCCGTTCCGGGAACGCTAAGTTCCTCAAATCTAACTCAGAAGAATTTCAGGTGTAAATCTAGGAAACTAAAACTGCAATATCTTTCAACCCAGGAATAGAAAATAAAAATCGTAAATTGAGAATTTCATTATGACAAAAAGGGTATCCAAAAATATAAAAGCATCTAAAAATTGAGAAACTTGAAATTTAACTATTTTTGGGTGATGCAAGATTGCCCTTACACCACTGGATGCTCCTGCATTAGATACCCAAGGTAATTTGAGAAGTGACCCGTCATGTCTCAAATGGTTGAGGAAAAACCCAACTAGTCAACCTCTACCTTAGGCAACCGGGATGAATCTTCAACAAGCCTTTCTTTCCATTTCACCAGATATTCTTCATACTGCCTGTTCCTGGTACTCCTTCCCACAGAACTATCCAAGGTTTCTTCAATCTCCTCCTTTTCTGAAGTAAGTGCTAGAATCCCACACTGTTCCATTGTTGGTACTTCCTCTGCACCACCTTCATGATACTTTGTCAAATCTAAAATGTTGAACACATGGGAAATGTTGAATCCATCCGAAACCCCACCTCATATATATTCCCCGAATCATACCTCTTTCAAAATTTTACAGTGGACTAAACTTCTTCATCTTCAATTTGTTATATGTCTCCACTGGAAACCTTTCTTTCCTCAAGTGGACCATCACTTCATCACCAATCTGAAACTCCTTATACCTCCTCTTCTGATCTACCTTAGCCTTATAATGCATATTCATCTTGTTAATATGTTCTTTTACCTTCTCATGTATATCCTTGATGTGTTCTGGAAAATCTTCGGCTTCAACACTTATTTTCTTCTCTTGGTCCATCTTCTTCAATTCTGGAGTTGTTCTGGGGCTACCTCCATACAAAACATGGAATGGTGGATCTACCAAGGCTTTTGTTGACGTAGAATTGTTGTAAGAAAAATTCTACCTAGGGTAAGACTGTCCCATCTTCTTGGGTTTATCTCCTACTCTAAACATCTCAAAGTAGGGTTACCCTTACTCCCATTAACAACTCCTATCTAAATCTGCCTCTGCTTTGTGGATGTGAAGAACTAAACTTCAACTCTGCTCTTTAAGCTTCTTCCATGTCCTTCAAAAGTGCCCTACAAATTTGTGTCAATGATGAAACAATACTCTTTTGGCGTATCATGTAGCCTCACCACCTCTTTGAAGAACAAGTCAACAATGTAATCGTGATCATGGGTCTTCTAACATGGAATGAAATGTGCCATCTTCAAAACCTTATCAATCACCACACACAAAGACTCTGGAATTATTCTTCATTGTGTCCTTGGAAAACCAAGAACAAAGTCCATACTTATATCCTCCCATGGCCTCTCCGTATGTGGCACAGATATGTGCCTATATTCTTAGCTCACTCCTTTTAGCCATCCTGACATACCCCTCGCAGCTTTGTACAAACTTCTCTACATCCTGTGACAACTGAGGCTAATAATAATGCTCACTAATAATGGAAATGGTCTTATCTTGACCAAAATGTCATGCCATTCCTCCACTATGCTTCTCCTTTATCAGGTTCTCCCTCATAGAACTCCTTGGGATATACAATTGACTTCCTTTAAATAACATGCCATCCCTCGGATTATGGAATAGACACTTTGTCTTTGTCCATCAGAATAACAGTTCCTGTAAGCTTTCCAAGCTCACAGAAATCAGATCTTCTATATACAAAGGTCTTGGTTCATTGAATCCAACCACTTCAATCTGCATCTTTGTCAACAATGTCTGCCTCCTACTTAAGGCATATGCAACCCTATTCGACCTCCCACTCCTATGCTTTAAAACAAAGGTATAGCTTTGCAAAAATTCTATCCATTTCATATGCCTCTCGATTTAATTTTCCTTGACTATTTAGGTGTTGCAAGGCCTGATGATCAGTATATAGAACAAATTCCTTCGGCAACAAATAATGTCTCAATTTCTTTAATGCTTCAACTATTGCATAAAATTCCTGATTGTATATAGAATACTTTCTCTTGGCATCATTTAACTTTTCAATCAAATAGGCAATGGGCTTACCTTCTTGGCCTAACATCAGCCCAATGGCACAACCACTAGCATCACAATCCACCAAACACATTGTTGAAACTGAGGGCTAGAATAGTTGCTTACATTCTTCTATTTCAACAAATAAAACTTCTTGCCACTCCAAAGGCTCCACTTGAATTCTTTTCTATCCCTCCTCATTTTTTTAATCATGTCAAATACGTTTAAAGCCGAATGAACTTTCTATAAAAACCAGACAAACCATGGAGATCTCACTCGTGAGTAGTTCTCGGTTTAGCCATTCTATAATAGCTCACCTTCTTTGGGTCCATCTTGAGACCTTTCCGGCCGGTGACAACAAAACCCCAAAGTGCTGACAACTCTTGCCAAAAAACTGTACCCTTAGATTAATCAACAGCTTCTTCTTAACTGTATGCTTTTAGTTTATGCATCGATGCTCATCCAACATCTTGCTAAAAAATTAAAATATCATCTAAATACATACAACAAAATTCTTTTAGCAATTCTGTTCATGGAGTCGCATGAATGCTTGGTAATTGGTTAGCCCAAAAGGCATGACTAACCACTGCAGAGCAAGTTCTCATCCCTGAAGGAAGTCTTCCATTCATCTCCTCTTTGAATCTTGATCCGTGATATCCACTCTTCGTGATCAATCTTTGTGAAGTACCGAGCTCCACTCAAACAATCCATCAGGTCATCCATCCTTGGCAAGGGAAATCTGTACTTGATTGTTATCTTGTTTATGGCTCGGGAGTCTGTACACATCCTCCATTCCCCATCCTTCTTTGGTGATAGTACTTGTGTACCGCATAATGGACTCCAAACCTCCCATATCAAACTTTGTCAACAACTCTTGAACTTGTTTGTTCAACTCCTCATTTTCTCGGCCGAGTCATTTGGCGAGCGCTATATTCGCAACCGCTTGAGGAATCAAGTCAATCTAATGATTGATCTTCCTTATTGGTGGTAAACCCTTAGGTACATTATCAAAAACAATATCCTAAAACTCATCTAACATCCCAGAAACTTCTTCTGGAACCTTCTCACTATCCTCTTTACTCACTCTAGGAATCAATGCATAACATACACGCTCATGCTTCATACCTTCTAAAATTTTTCTTCCATCTACATAACAAATTCTAGCACTACTGTATACCTTTTCTTCAATCTCCTTCAGGGGTTTCAACTTGTGATGAACCCCATCCTTTGTCAAGGAATAAGTGTTTGCATGGCCATCATGTATAGTTCACCTATCGAACTACCATAGCCTTCCCAACAACATGTGACATGCATCCATGGGGATGATATCACTGAGTACCTCATCATGGTAGCTCCCGATCTTGAAATTTACAGGCACTGCTCAATGACCAAAAATTGTGGTCTTTCTTCAAGACCCAGCAACCATATGCATGTACCTTTCCTCTTCTTAACTTGCACTCATCCTTCTATACTGATTATTGGTGTGCCCTGTCTTAATAATGACATCAATAAATTTTTCTCACCAAAACCTTTGTGTGAAACAGATTCTTCCTCTCATTGTAGTTCCTTTTCTCATTCATTAGGGCTCTCCTAATTACAAGGGCTTCTCCCCTTTCAGTATCATCTGAATGTTCAGATTGGGCCTCCTCATCTACATACATGTGCAACCCTTCCATGACCTTCTAGCCTTTTGTCTGCCGTTCCTTGGTGTTGTGGACATTCATAGACTCAATTCCCTTCTTCTTCAATTACACCGGAAACACACGCTCCCTCAGAAACCACCTCTCTGATCCTGCCCACATATCTCTCTCATATCCTCTACCTTCTGATCACCACCACGGACACAAGGGTGGTAGAAGCTGTCATTCCTTTGGGTTTCAAGGTGTACCCATCTTCACTTTCTTTCATCATCATTTGGCTTCCCTCGGCTACAGTCTTCCACCGCCTTCCACTTCACCTCCTCTATCCCTTTTTTTTTCCCACCAAATTCCTTTTATCTTAACTTCTCTTCCACCCTTCAAAGCAAAACTAATATACATCCTCAATGGTAATATTCCGACTAGGCTTAACTCCTCTTGAATGCTCAAATATAACCCATTAAGGTATCAGGCTACCTTCTCCTTATTGGCCTCTATGTGGCCCATTCTGATGATTATCTTGTAAAATTCTTTAGTATATTCTTTCATAGATCTGCTTCCTTGCTTCAACCCTTGCAATTTCTTCAACAAATCTAACTTGTAGTCCACACCGGGTATGAAACCGCTTTAGTTTCTTACCACAACTCAATTGATATTTTCCTTTTCCTCTTCGGACTCTTTCAAGTTGGACCTCTTCTCCTCCAAATACCGGGTGGCATGGCTCCTTTAGCTTCATTTTTGCAAACTTTAACCTAACTGTCTCTATTTCCTCACTGTACATTCTTTTCTACAAATTGCTGATCTAGTCAGATCAACTCTTCTAGGTTTAGACTTTCGCATTTACCGGGGACTTCAAGCCTCGTTCTTTTCCCTCGATCTCTCTCAAAATGGCCCTTTACTAGCCGCATTTGTCTCTCGATCAATTGTTTCTTCTTCCTCTTCCTTCATCCTCACTCTCTTAGGTTTAACCCTCACTTCTCAAAACTGCTCTTGTAACGCATCAATCTGTCTTTGGAGGGCTGCCAATGCATCTCTTCCACTAGCATTTATGCTGCCTCGACCACCTCTAGCACCACCACGCCTACCAGGCATCACTCTTGGAGGAATCTTTCTTTACCTCGACCCATAACCATGGTCCTGGTGTGAATTGCCTCACGATCAATGATCTGTCCACAAGATCAAGAAAACCCGCTCTGATACCACATGATGAGGGCGCAGCCTGAGACTTAGAAAATAACCCACAAATAAGAGAATAATTTTATTATTCAGAAAATGAAGCTTCTTACATGCAGAGGATCTCAAATCCCCAAGTTCTACAATACATGCAAGTTACAAAAAGCTACAGAATCACCCTTTCACAATATGCGAGCTTGTCCCCAAGAAGTTACCCAAAAATTAGAAACCTACCCATAAATAGAGCTCCTCTTTAGTTTGGAGCCAAAACAACATTCAAATTTGAGTTTAGGTGGTTTGGCGCCGAAAAATTACAACTTGAAGTTCAAATTTCAAAAGAACATTTGCAATTGTATCTTCTAGAAAGTGTGCCAACTTCCCGAGGCCATAACTTTTGATCTGAGACTCTGATTCGCTAACAGTTTGAACCGTTGGAAAGGTCTCAAAGTCAATAACGTGCTTGAAATTTTCTATGCCAATTCCAGCAAGTTTTGAGGCCATTCTGGGAAATCTAAGTGCCTCAAATCTAACTTGGAATATTTTCATGTGCAAATCTGGGAAACTAAAACTGCAATATCTTTCAACCCAGAAATAGAAAATAAAAACCGTAAATTGGGAATTTCATTATGATGAAAAGGGTATCCAAAAATGTAAAATCATCTAAAAACTGAGAAAAATGAAATTTAACTATTTTTGGGTGATGCAAGATTGCCCTTACACCACTGGATGCTCCTGCATCATGTTGGCAATAGTACCTTTAGTGAATCCAAGCTTCAGTAAGTATTTGTCCAATCTAGCATACCAAGCTCTAGGGGCTTGCTTAAGTCCATATAGAGCTTTCTTTAGGTAGAAAACCATATCTTCCTTGTCAGTTAGCTGAAATCCATCTGATTGTTCAATGTATACTTCTTCTAGTTCTCCATTTAGAAATGTTGACTTCACATCATTCTGATAGACTTTATAGTCCTTGTATGCAGCATAAGCAAGAAATAATCTAACAGCTTCGATTCAGGAAACAGGGGAAAAAGTTTCTTCAAAATTCACACCTTCCATCTAAGAATACCCTTTACATACCAGTCTTTCTTTATTCCAAACCACTTCACCTTGTTCATTTAGCGTGTTCATCTTGGTAGGCTTCAGTGATATTTTTAGGTTCAATCTTGGAAATCAAGCAGTACTCTTCTACAATCTTTCTTCTAGTTTGCACTCCTTTATTCTTATCTCCTATAATTTGGATTTTAGAATGATTTAGCTTTACATACCTTGGCGTTTTGAAATTTTCTTGAACTTTTGATTCTTTTGATCTTCCTTCTGTACTTGCACTTGTCTCTACTTCCTAACTTACTTGATTTACCATAATGAATTGAGGTTGTTTTAACAGAATATATGGAACATATGGAACAATTTGAAGTTGATTCTGTGTTTGAACATTCTTCCCTTTGTTTGTATTGTCTTCATCTGAATCATATCCACAATATATGGATAATTTGACAGAATCCTCATCAACTCTGACATTTGCACTCTCAACCATCTTTCTTAGTCTTCTGTTATAGCATCGATAGGCCTTGCTCTTAGTAGAGTAACCTAAAAATATTCCTTCATCACTTCTTGCATCAAAATTTCCTATATCATCATCTCTCTTGATATAACATTTGCTTCCAAAGATCTTGAATTATTTAACAGCAGGTTTGTAATCAAACCATAGCTCAAAAGGGGTCTTACCAGAATTTCCATTAACATTTACCCAATTTAAAGTATACATAGCAGTGCTTATAGCTTCACTCCAATAGATCTGGGGCACATTTCCTTCTATCATCATTGTTTTAGTAGCATCCAAAATTGTTCTATTCTTTCTTTCTGCAACTCCATTTTGTTGAGGGGTTCGGGGAGCAGATAACTATCTTCTGATTTCATGTTCTTCACAAAAAGAGTTGAACTCCCTAGAAGTGAACTCACCACCTTTGTCAGATCTCAAACACTTGATTTTAGACCTTTCTCATTTTTTGTCATAGCCTTGAAACTTTTGAACATTTCCAATGCTTCACATTTTTCTCTTAAGAAGGAAACCCATATCATTCTAGAGTAGTCATCAATGATGAACATAAATTACCTTTCTCCATGAATACTTTTGACTCTAGAGGGACCAAATAGGTTAGTATATAGCAGCTCTAGCAAGTCATTTGAATGAAACTATTGTCTCTGGAAGGAGACTCTAGTCTGTTTACCCATCTAACATTCCTTACAAATTGTGTTAATGGGCTTCACTAACTTAGGTGGATATCTTACTACGTGAGTGGAACTTACCTTGACAATGTTATCAAAATTTACATGACACAACCTCTTGTGCCACAACCAACTTTCATCTACTTGAGCAATTAAACAACTCCCATGAGCAGTATTCAGGTGAAAAATATTACCCTTTGTCTATTTACCAATAGCAATCATGTTACCAAAACTTCCACATATCTTGCATCTTCAATCTTTGAATTGTAGATCATAACCTTTGCCCACCATCTATCCAACACTCAAAAGATTGTGCTTAAAGCATTCAACATAAAGAACATCATCAGTGTTATCCTTACCACCCAGACAAATAGAACCTTTGCCATGAATCACACCAGCATTGTTGTCTCCAAATCTTACAATACCACCATCATACTTCTCTAGAATTACAAATTTATTTTTATCACCAATCATATGATGTGAGCATCCACTATCAATAACCCACTCATCCTTTTATTCAACTGAGGTTGCAAGAGCTTTCTCATATTTAGTAGATTCAGTAGCCATATGACTATTTTCAACAGTAGCAATGAAAACCCATTCATCTTCATTTCCATTATCCTTATTAGACTTATCATCAGTCACTCCTTTAGTAAAGTAACATTTCTTTTGGAATCTAGACTTGTTAGACTTAGTTCTAGGAACTATTTTAGGACATCTTGATGCAAAATGACCTATTTTATTGCATGAAAAACATTTAATAGGTAACACTCCATACTTACCTTTTCCTCTGCCTTCTTTCTTTACAATCAATGCTTCCAATTCTTCTACCTCTCTTTCTTTATCTTCAAGCAGTTTCAATTCTTCATCATACTTGGATATCTTTTTGGAACATTCTCCCAGACCATATCTTTGCTTGTTACTTCTGGATATAGTAGCCTTGAATGCTAATTTAGTTCTTAGAACAGATTTACCAAATTCATTTAATGCAAAGGCAACAAGCTTACCAACCAGTGTGTCTTTTGACATCTTTGTTACCAATCTGAGCTCTTCAATGGCATGGGCCTTCACTTTGTAGGAGGGAGGTAATAATTTGAGTATCTTATCCATAATTTCATCCTCATCCAAAGAACTACCTGCACATGTAATACCCATCACTATTTCATTTACTCTTTGCATAAAAGAAGTGATATTTTCATCTTCACCCATCTTCAAATTCTCATACTTTCCTTTTAAACTCTATAGCTTAGCCATCTTCACCTATGCATCTCCTTCATACAAATTTTCTAGATTTTTCCAAATCTCATGAGTTGTCTGCAGTCCTCCCACATTATCCATCTTCCGAGTCTGTCAGAGCACTCACCAAAGCTTCAATATCCCTAATATTGTTTTCAGCATCTTTGATCTAATTAGCAGTGGAGGGACCATTATGAGGAATAACATATGGATCTTTTGTAATCTTCCAGTAGGCTTCACTAATAAACCTTAGGTGACATTGCATCCTGACTTTCCACAGTGAGTAGTTAGTTCCATCAAATCTTGGACTATCCTTGAATGTTGCCATCTCGGATAACCTCAAGCTTTTAGATTTCTTTAGAGGAACCTACTTTGATACCAATTGTTGGAAAAACAAGGACATACAACTAAGAGGGGGGCTGAATCAATTGTTACAGAATGATAAACTTTTCAAACTTTACTTAACTTTATCTCAGATCTGATGAATAAGCTATTAACCATAAACAATTAACACATTAGAGAGACAGAGAACACCAATATTTTTTTATGTGGAAACCATTTTAGGGGAAAAACCGCGGTGGATTTTAGTCCACAAGATTATACCCTATTAAAATTACAATGGAAACAATAAACGGGAATGCACATGCATTCAGGTATACTGCCTAGAGCTCACTGCTCAATTACAAAAGAGGCTCACTACCCAACAATAAAAAATAGGATTAAAATCTAGAGGGTATGAACTGAAAAATTACCTTCTTCACAAGCCTGATTATAGTTCCAATTAAGCATAGAAAACTCCTTCACAAACTACTTCACACTTTGCTCGATCTTCTTCACAATCTACTCTGCAATCGAATGATATTCACACATACACACATAAGAGCACACCCAACACACGAAGCACCTTTCTCCACCCACTAAACCGATGAAAAAATCACTCTTATAGATCCTCTACATGAGATTTCATCAATAGCTTTGTCGGCTAGGAAAATAAAACATATTTTCAATGTTGACCCAAATTTACAAATAAATTTTCAATGTGAATCCACCAAGGTCAGCCACAACATAGTGGGGACCCAAATTAACAACTCCAACACATAAAGACTTCAATTAATTCCTCCTCAAAGATCCACAACATACTACCTCCAACATGTCGTCCAAGAACAAGAAAAACCAAACATACGCGGGTAAAATTTCTGACCACAAGCACATTGATCAATGTGGACATACCACAAAGATAGAGCAAAATCTAGAAACGTCTAGGAGCACCAAGAAACAATAGAGAAACATTTGTAGCAACTGAGATTTCTAGAATCACACTAACTTCACTCAGGAACATTGACAGAGACCACATAAATACTGTTAGACCACAACATGATCAAATCTATATGCAAACCTCCAAAAATTTTGGTAGATGATCTAGATGCACTCAGCAGAAAACCCTTTAGTCCACAGCAGCTAAAATTCAACGTAAAGAAGAAGATGCCTTCATGACTTGCATAGATCCACTAGGAACCTGGAACACTTTCTTTTACAATTTTCTCAATATCCTCGACATATACAACCTCTAATACACCAAATGCTAATAGTGTTGACATCAATGGCAACCACATATCAGCAACACATCCACAACATCAAACATTATCTTCAAGGAAGTGCAAAAGATGCTCTAAACCAAAATTATCTTTCTTGTTAGAAACTCCACATGGGTGGAAAATTTTGTTCTGGTCAGAAAAAAGAATGGAGAAATCACATTAAGCATGGATTTTTGAAACATAAATAGAGCTTCTGAGAAGGACAATTATCTAGTGCCTTTGTTGGGTGAGGTACTACAAGTTTTAAATGGGTGCCAGATGATGTCATTTCTTCACAGCTATTCAGGATATAATCAAGTGATGGTGCAATTTGAAGATAGACACAAGACGACATTCACCACAAAGTGGGTGATGTTTGCATATAGAAGGATTTTGGTTGCATTGATCAACACAAGTGTGACATTTTAGCGTGCCACAGACATAGCCTTCAAGGATCTTATTGGAAAATGCATCATTATATACATGGATGATCTAACTGTGTTCTCAAATAAAAGAGGAGACCACATCTTCGACTTGTGCAAGGTTTTTCAAAAATGTAGAGATTTTGGCATCTCGCTAAACCTGAAGAAATGCATCTTCAAGGTGGCTGAAGGAAAGCTGCGAGGACACGTAATTTCAAAAAAAGGAATCTCCATGGACCCAGAGCGAATACAGGCCATATTGAAAATTCAGCCTCTAGGTAGCAAAAAGGAAATGAAGTCTTTCTTTGGAAAGATTAACTTCGTTAGAAAGTTTATTATAGTTCCCTACAATAGTAAAGCCATTGAATGCCATGCTCAAGCAAGATGCCAAAGTAGAGTGGACATAGGAGGCTAAATAGGCTTTTGAAGAAATTAAGAGGGATATTGCAGATTCTCTAGTGTTGGTCAGCCCATACTATTTGAAGCCCTTCTACGTCTATTCTTTTGCTTCATATCACTCATGAGCTAGCATGTCAATGCAGAAGGATGACGACGGGAATGAGCACCCCATCACTTTTATGAGTGTGCCATTAAATGATGCAGAATTGTGTTATCATAATATTGAGAAGCAGGCATATGCCTTGGTTCACAAAGTTAAGAAATTTTGTCATTACACCCTAAGCAATAAAGTATTCGCCATTGTTCTGGATCTAGCTATGAAGACCCTGTTAATGCAAAATGAGTTAGGGGAAAGAAGAGTGAAATGGGCCACACTACTACAAAAATAGGACATGGAGATTCACCCTATGAAGTTTCTTCATGGACAAGCCCTCACTTGCATGATGGCAGAAATAGGTCTCAAGCTCATAGTGGAGCAATATTAGTTGGAGGATCTTTCCCCATAAGAATGGCACAATGAAATTATCTTTTCTCTACTGAATAACAAGAGTCCACCTTGACTGCAAGGAGTACAAAAACATGCTTTAAATTTGAAAAGTAGCTGCTACATGCTACAAGGAGCTATATTATACAAGAAGAACCACGAAGTAGTTTATCTTAGATGTCTAAGAAAGGCTAAAGTATCCCAAGCATTAAAAGAGTTTCATGACAAGTTCAAAATAGGTCGTGGATCCATCCCCTCAACCGCTTATCAGATCCTATGGGTTGGGTACTATTGGCTGATGTTGTTTAAGGATTCATACAACCATGTCAGATCCTCTCATGTCTGTCAAACTGTTGCCACTAGGGAAAGGTACATTGTTGTTTTGCTACAACTGTCATTGAGGTAAGACCCTTTGCTCAGTGGAGGTTTTATTTATTTGGTCCCATCACCACACCATCCTCTACAAGCCACATGTATATTCTAACTACTTCTGATTATTTCACTAGATGGATTGAAGTGATTGCTTGTAGAAAATGCACATCTGAAGTAGTTATAAATTTTCGTGAAAGTTTTATTATAAATCGCTTTGGTTCCCCATTTGCTCTCATTTGTGATAATGGTCCCGCATTTTCATCTCTTGAATTTGCTAGTTGGGAATTTGGCTACAAGATTGTCCTCAAGTTCTCATCCAACTATTATCCCCAAGGAAACTACTTAGCAGAATCTACCAATAAGAACTTGTTAATTGTCATCTGAAAGCTACTTGATAAGAACCTAAAAGATTGGCATACTCAGCTATGTTTTTCTTTATGGGAAGATCGCACTCGTCATAAGGAAGCCCTAGGAAATTTACTTTTTTGCCTCATTTATGGTCTAGAGCATGTTTTCCCAGTCCACCTCAAAATCCCTACACTTCAATTCATCAATACTTATTATGAGGAGAGAGAATGCAATGAGGTTCACTTAGCTGAGCTCCTTGATTTAGAAGAATTCCATACCCAAGCAATAGAAAACTTCACCAAACACTAGGGCATAGTAGAGAGATGGTTTGATCATAGAGCCAAAGTTAAGGCTTTTAGGATTGCAGATTTGGTCCTATGTTGGGACAAGGCCCATGAAAAGAAAGGGGGACATGATAAATTCGACAAGCTATGGCTTGGCCCCTTTCTAAATTTCTAAAATCTTAGGAGATAATGGCTTTTGTCTCAAAATGTTAATCGAAGAGGATGTCCCATTGCTTTTCAATGGGCAGTACCTCAAGAATTATTTTCTTGCCTGAGTTTTTTGAGCTCACCATCCTTTGTATAAAGTTGTATATAGTTAGAGTAGGTATTTTGCTTTGTTGTTTTGCCTTTCACTTCACTTTTGATCGCTTTCCTGGCTTTCATTTTTGCTAAGGGTGTCATCCAATCTTGATGCGATGGTTATTCTTGGCCTCATCAGAGGGCCTCCTTTATTGCACACCCCTTTCATTCCTTGGGTAAGTCTTCATCAGTGACTATGAGTCCCTATTCGCTTCTGTGAAATGGGTTTTCCCACCTAAACTATGGATTAACCCTAGGTGGAACACTTGTTTAAATCCTTTCACACTTATTTTTGATAACACATGATATACACTTTAATTATTCTCATGAGCTATATGACAGCTATCGTGGCACTTAAGCAAGTGAAAAATCTTAAGTCTGATCCAGTGACCACTGTGGTCTATAAGCCCACTATAAGCTTTAGTGCTTATGCAGTTGAGAAAAAGAGTATGAAAATAAAATATGAAAAGAAAAGAAAGAGAAAATAAAATACTAAAAAAAAGTGATTGTGTGGGTGTACGAGCAACTTATCGGGGCTATGGACACTTGGCTAGCAATAGAGCAATGTTCGTGGGGATCACAACAACTCTATCAGGGCTATGGATGCCTGGTTGGCAGTGGATCAATGTCCAAGTTACTTTTGGGGTTAGATAACCTATGTAGCTTGCCTCAGTTGATTGGTTGCAGTCCTCTATGGTCTCTAAGGGAGGGGAATAAACTCACTGAACATACTTCTGAGATGTTTCATGATTTGATTCAACCAAGGATTTCATCCTCCTTTAAGTCTTTAGTTTGTTTGAGGAAACTGGCTTCTGGTCTACGAATCCAGAGATTCTAGGTTCCAAATGAGTTCTTACTCTTGGAACACTCGGGAGCGTTCTCCCAACGGAGTCACCATTTTTTGTGCCTATAGCACACACACCTTGTTCGGACTTGGGACCCCCCCTTTCCGTTCTCATTTTCTTAGGTCATTTTCACTTTTGACTCATTTTTCATACCCCTATTTCTGAGCTTGGATTGGTCACATGTAGTAAAGTCATCAAAATCAATTTGACCAAAATCACCTATCCAAAATTTGCTAAGTCTTTTTCCCTTGCAGATTTAAGTCTGTGGGTTTCCTTGTGCCTTTTTCCACTGCTTCCACCAAGCCTCACAGACCCACATTTGCGAGTCTCCTCTTTTGGAATGTCGCTATCTCTTCGACGCTACCTAGCAGAAAACTCTAGGAGTCCACCCACATGGTAGGTCCTGCATCAACCTTGACCACTTGGGTCTTGACCAAACGGCTGCACCAACTCATGTTTTTGCATGCCATCAACCTAGTTACTTTCCATACCTATAATTAATGCACACCATTAATAGAAATCTGATTATAAATAGAATCGCCCCACCTACGATTTGAACTTTAAGAGGAGAAGATAGAGATCCCACCTGCACAAGATCCTACAATAGATTTGAGCCAGGATTTCTTTGGATATCCGCATTGTTTCTAGTTAATTTTGTGTTTAAACCTAAAAAAACATTTTCTTTATAGGTTAGGGTTTTGTAAATGTTAAATTCTTCAAAAAATCAAACCCTAGTTCATTGTGGCATCCCACCAAACCCTCTCAAACTCTTGGTATGTGCTTGCATTCCACACAACATTTCAAAAATCTATCGAAGAGAGTTAATCCCTTTTTTTGCACTCATGCAAAACCCTGTTCTGCTCTTGTTGTTCTTCAAATAGAGAGAACACCCATGCAGCCCACCCTATTTCCCCCATCATCCTTATCAATGCTTGAAAATCTTAAAGAAAATGACTAAATTTGTGAACCATGTGGGATCCCCATGCGGGATTCCACATATAGGTAGCCCCCATCCCATCACCGTTTGATCAGTAGAAAAACCCTAACGCCATCCCACATTGCAGGCCCTATCTATATTGTTTCCATGAATGAACCAAGCCCAACACTTGTTGAAATTCGGCAAGTCTTAGCTTCTCTTCGGGCTACTTTGTGTGGTTCACCACCACCTGACTGCTACTATTTAATGATAGGGTTTCCATGTTGTCTCACAGCATGGACTTTGCACTCTCAGTCTCCTTCTGACTTCAAGGACTTTGGAGTAAAACACCAAATCTAAAGTGTGCATGTGGGAAAACCTATGCGGGTGGTTGTCATCAGAGATCCATCTACTCATTGTCGCTATCTCATGGTCGGTCACCTATGTCCTCCTACATTATGGACTCCGTGGGATAGTTTTCCCTTTCCTAAATTCCAAAGCTTTCCATTGCCAAACCCTAGTCTACATGGTCACTTCAGGCCCACCTATGTGGACTATCGGCTGTGGACCTTCATCCCCATATGGTCGTTCCTTAATAGTGAGAAATTAGCAGCGTTCGAGCAGCTGACTTCCACAATCCCAAGATTGATTAAACTTCATGGCATGATTCATAACATCTGAGGCATTCACAAGTTCCACCATGTGGAGCTTCGCATGTGGGTTGTCATCTTTTGAGTGTTGCTACTTAACAACTGAGCATTAACGTCCTTCCATCCTATGAGGCCCACACCCTTTTCGCTCGCATGAGCAAAAAGAAGATCATTTTGGTCAAGTTACATAGCTGACATTCCCCATGGTCAGTATTCGTACATGCCAAAAGACCCAGACTCAAATTTACCCATCAAACCAACCATGCAAGAATTCCAATGCGAATAGTTTCCTACGGGATTATGTGGCCCTAGAGTTGTCTTGCTCCTACTTTCTCCTAACTGCTCTGAATGGCTTCCTCCTAGGGTAAACCCACACCCCTGGACCTGCATTTGCATAAATGACCTGAATGAGCTCCAAATGACTAGTAATGATGAATTCCATGATCTTTTAAGGGTATGTAAGTGGATTTAATTAAGAATTTGAAGGATTTAACTAATGTTTGTTATATTGCACTGCTAACACACTTACTACACCTTTGCACATAGAATTTATGTAACATGTTGAGGGATCATCAACAAAGCCTATAGGAAAAGCTTGCAAGAGCACCAAGGGGAAAGGAAGAAAAGGAACAAATGAAGTATCAATTCTAAGGGGTGGAGTGCACCTCCAAGCTTGCCTCCATCTAGGATATAGTGTCAGATATAGAACTCAGACACTTAAATATTTATAAATTCAAGCAAATGCTGATGGTCAAACCTACCACAAAAGATGCATGAAGGATCGAATGAAGTGGTATTGTAAAGGCATTTGGCTTCCCTCCTACCTTGATTCCTCCAAAATTGGCCATTCCCTGCCAGGAGTGTTACCACTCTAGCCAAAAAATAATCGATAAAGAAGGAAGAGTGCTAGCAAACTTCTCTGCTAAGTCTATAGGTAGGACATTCAACATCCCAACATTCAATAAGATGGAAGAAACATAGAAAGAATTTGCTCAGAATGTGTGGAAACATGACCCTCTTGGATGCAAGAGAATGATCAAATAGCACCGGTTAAAAGACAAGAGGGAAACACCAACAAAGTGCCTTAGAATCTGTTCAAAAGTTATTTCTTCAAGGAATACCACAATCTAGTTACTCTCTTGAGTAGAGTACTAGGCCTACTAACTATTTTATTCTTTAAAGAATGGATGTTCTGCTTTATTGAAGAATAAACTAAGGTGAAAGAAAGTTCCACTAGGCCAAAATAATAAGTGATAAATTGCACAACCAGCTCCTAGCCATGAGGAAGACCTCTCAGTTCTACATGACATTGTTGCAAGGTGTGACCCTTGATCTTCCTTGCAACACTAAGCGCTTGAGTTTGTGACATGGTCTAACCGCCTCCTGTGGTTCTTAACCAAAGCTCATATTGGGCATTGATAGGTCAATCTTTTGGTGCAACAACAAGTCCAACAATTGGTATCAGAGTTGGTCATAGGATCAAACCCCACGCTTGTGTTGGGGGGGGGGATTTCTGCAAGGTGTGACCCTTGGTCTTCCATGCAACACTAAGTGCTTGGGTTTGTGACATGGTCTAACTACCTCCTACGATTCTTAACCAAAGCTTGTATCGGGCATTGATAGGTCGATCTTTTGGTGCAATGACAAGTCCAAAAGACATCATATCTAGTCTACCTCCTTGAAGAGAAATTTCTATACAAGGGACTCTTTTGTGCAAGAACATTGGGGATGAGGAAGGGAGAGCTCAAAGTCTATGACAGCTATCCTCAATTGCATTACAAGAACTTTAAAACAGAATACATAAGAGTGAATGATGCCTTCATCAGGCACATAATCAGACTCTTGGGAGGATACTTTGAGAGAATGGTATCACACAACGCAAAGGCCTTTATAAATGGATTTGGGTATCTTTTCATCTAGTTCCCAAATTTCACCTACATTAGAGTATAAGGACTCTCAGGAAGGCCCTATTGGTTACCACAGTACCCCAATGACTAGATCATCTTGTTAGAGGTTTCTCGGCAGCTGCAGTCTTCCCATACCTTATTAACTGATAAGCACAAAGTTGGAATTCCATATCCCCTAACCTTCAGACAAGGGATGTACCCTTGCCCCACCACCCAATGTGTTGAATATTCAAACAAGGAGTTAGCATAATATAACTTGGACCTTCACACAGACTAAGGAAGAATAGACCCTCATGGAAAGTTGAAGAAGTGGGTCAAGTGGAAATATGCCTATAAGAGGATGATCGCTCAGTTTGTAAAATCCATCAATCTATTTCTAGTGCCTAACAAGATAGTTGAGGAAGACAACATTGTGGGTGAGAGATACCATATCATGGTCAAGATGCCCCTACATGTTATTGATTGGAACAAGGAAGAGGTCACCGACCTCGACATTCTTACCCAACCCATTGAGCATAGAACAAGACAATGGGTGGATGCACCAATAGTTCAACTCAAAGAGTAAGGTGTAGAATTGACATATGGTGAGCTCGAGGACAACCTTGAAAGTGAAACTGATAGTGGCATAGTCATTGGTTCATCAAGCGAAGCTCCCAAGTCCCCACTATGGTCACAAGGTCTAAGAAGAGGAAAGATACATCTAAGCACAAGTCTAAACATAAGGGGTAATCTAGAAAGATGAGCGAAGGGCAACCATCCAAGAGGGCAAAGAGAATGGGGACATTTGTTCTCAAAATTCCTACTATTCAAGAGGAGGATCCTTGACCTGAAGAGAAAGAAGAAACTAAGTAGCCATGCTCATCACCTACCACTTCTGCTCCCACTGCTAACATCATCACCACTCTTCCACCTTCCCCTTCTAGGGCTCTGCCCATCTCATCTCTTCCCACTAAGGACATCTCAGTCCACCTCACCTTTGCTTCGTTGACTGCTCCGATAATAACACTTGAATCCTCCTCTTTGAATACCTCTCCACTATTGTCCTCCTCGCTTCCTCCTCCACTACCTTACATCTTTACTTTACTTCCTACAATATCAACAACTTCCATGACGCCTCCTACTTTGTCACATGCCTTCACGGCCTATATGAAAAATGTACCACCTAAGCTCTCTAAGGTAATCCTTGACCCAAAGGTCCAAGCTCTAATGGCTCAAATTTTTGTTGCCTTGCCTCTTCCCCTACCACCTACTGAGTTGCTAGCTATAGAGGCCACAATGTAGATCTCAAAAGAAATATAAAGGCTTAGTGTAGAGTGACATAAATAGGTTGCAAAGAATGTAGTTGATGAGCCCGAGGATTCTGATCGGGGTGATTATTTTGAACATCCAAAGGGAGGATTGAATATAAACCTGGAAAAAGTGGCTTCTAATGAAGAAGCACCAAAAAACTCTGAGGAGGAAGAGCTTGATGAGCACTACATGGTAGAAACATTAGATTAGGAACCAAAAGAAGATGCACACCCAGAGGAGCTCTGCTTCGAGGTAGTGAAGATAGAAGTGGATTTGGATTTGGAGATACTTGAAGAGCCTCCACGAACTAGCCAAGATGAGGGCCTAATGCAAGAAGTACTTCCAGAAAGGAAGGAAGAGAAAGATAAAGAAGGAGAATAAAATGCACCAGAAACAAACTATGAGCCTAACCAAAATGTTGGAATTGAACAAGAAGAAGATAAGGAGAAAGGCACCAAGTCCCCAGAAAGGAGTATTGAGGATTAGCCCAAAGGAAAAAAAGGGGCACATTAGAAGAGAATGTGGAGATCATTGACCTTGATAAAGGGAAAGCCACACTAGTAGAGGAGCTAAATGAGGAAGAAAAGAAGGATGAAGAAGCTCCTAGTGATGAGGAGGATGAGCCTTAGAAGGACAAAGAAAAGGAAGGTGATCATGAATCACTAAAGGGTAAAATAGAGGTTCCTTCCTAGCTAGAACAACAACTAAAGAAGAAGGCTCCCACAGTTGTTGATCCTAGGGAAAGATTGGAGGCCATTTTGGCTAGAGCTCAAATGAGGACTTGGAAGGAAAAGAAGCCTAAGATCTGCTCTCATATCACGATCCATGCCTCTAGATAAAGGACACTACAAATTGCTACCCTGATAGTAGGAAAAGATGCAAGTGCTATACAAGGGAAAGATTACCAAATATCTATAATTAACTTAGGCCCAACAACTCGAGAGAAAAAGATGGATGACCTTCAGGGGTTAGTTTACACCATCATACAATAGATGAATAAGGACCAATCCACCAAAGAAGAGCTAAAATCACAAGTGGCAGACCTCAATGCTTACATCCAATAGAGGATGTCCACAGAAAAAGAAACTCTAGTGGAACCATTTGTGCCTGCTCTCCTCTCCAAGGAGGAGCTGAATAAAATGGAAAAGATGAAAAAAAGGACTAAGTCCACTGTAGATTATGTCGTCAGGGCGTATAATCACTTTTTAGCCCTCAAAAAGATAATTGAGCCAGAGGTTGATACATGCAAGGACTTCCTGGAGCTCTATAAGATTAGGTACCCCAAGCTACAATGCATCTTGAAGTTGTCTCTGAGGGTCAAGGAAAAAGAATTGGCGTTGCCAAAGGAATATCACGACCTGCTTGATGATTAGCGACATACCCTTGAGTTGAGAAAGGTAGTTATGGACATCTCATTGGTGGAATTATGAGATGCTCACTTTAGAAATAGATCTGAGGAAGGTCTAGCATTAATTTCTCAAGTGCGTAGAGCAAGGAGATGGTGACACACTGTCGGTCAATTTTATGGATTTTCTACCCAAGCTTTCTCAAAGTCAAAACAAATGGTAAAGGTGGGAGACAAATTTGTGAAGCATCATGAGGAAATACTAAGTGACCTCAAGGGAATCGCCTTTTGAATAGCCAAGATAGATTTTGCAGAATGGGACAAGCCTCAGGCTATGATTGGGAAGTTCATGGAGTATGCTACTCTCCAAAAGAATGTTGGAAATCTAGTTATAGATGATGAATATTTTACAACATATCTATAAAATTTGGAAGTAACTAAAAGACAAAAGTAGCTATAGGACAGAATAGACTACAAGACAAAATAGGGAAAAGACATTTTATATTGCCATATATTGGGGGTAGGTGAAACCCTAATATAAAATGAATTTGAGCCACACAATGTAAATGAATCTTGTCCATTCATTTTTTTTTTTGGAAAACTATAAATAGGGGCATCCTCTCATTTTCAAAGAGAGAGATGAGTTGTTGCAAAGACATGCTTCTACAAAATATATGAGAAAAGCATTGTTTTGATGGTTTCTTGTGTATTGCTCTCATGTGTGCATGATTCTATCTCCAAGGATTAGATTTTAGCTTTGTTATTCTAGATTTAAGTTACTTTTATTTGTTAGTGTATGCTATACTTTAATGGTGAAGAATGCTATGGTGCTTGATGTCTTCCAAGCTCATACTTTTGTTTGTTTATTGCTGATAAATTTTTGTATCAAGTTATTCTAAGCATCATTTACATTTTTGCGCTTAAGTTCAATTGTTATTCATTCTTTAATGGTGAATGAATGGTTTGAAAATCTACAGACCTTAGAAGATTGCACTAGTTTCATGAGATTGTGGGCTGTCCTTGGTTAAGTGGAACCTAGTTTTGGGAAGTTTTTCCATTGTAGCATCCTCCATTGTTACTGTTCAACATTAGTTGTAGGTCTAGGAAACTTCTAACCCTTTTTCCCTTTTGCTATTTCTTTGAAAATGAAGTTAAAACAAAGTTCCAACATCATTATTGTATAAGAGAAAATTTGCACCCCATGTGCAAATCCCCTTTTTTCCTTCATCCACCTTAGAAAACCAAGTTCGGAGGCTTAATTCTACCTAAGCCCGCTGCTTGCATCACTCTTGGCACTTTTTTTGAGCTTCGGTGGAGGATTTTCTATTAGGGACACTCGCATGACTTGTAGACATCCGCATGGCGAACTTACATCCCTGACAGATTCCTACGTCTAGAGCTTGCAGAGGTGTTACACTTCCCATTGGGGGTTGATTTGCAATGCCCTCCTCAGCCGACCGACCCAAATATGGTTGTTTTCTTCATCTCCCCTTCAAAATCACTCCTTCCATATGCATTTGATCTTCTACAATCTTCTAGACATCCCCTCACATCTTATAAGAACTTCACTTCATTCACAAGCTTCGCAATCTCTCCACAAGATTTAAGCAGCTTCTTCACCATCTCTTCAATCTCCAAACACTTTACACTTCATAGCAGCAACATCAATACTACACTTCAGTAGAGAAAGTGTGGAATAGAACACCATTGTAGCAAAGGCTTGAGTTCCTCTCATTTTCTCCCCCATTAGCCTTGAGTGCTCTTGGTGGAGATGGTAAGCTTTCACTGCTCTCCTCTATTACTTGGTTGAGTAGCATAAAACTGTTTTGTAGTGCTTTAAGTGCTCTTTACTTCATTTCTACTTTTCTCTCTATCTATCTAGTTATCTGTGGAGGTGGGAACACCAAAATGGGGTTTGACTAAGGCAAGCCCCTATATAGCCACCCAACAATTTCTCTCTTCCTCTTGTGTGTAGGTATTGAAGACACTCACGAGCTGGAAGCTTCATCACTCACATGGTCGTAAGTCTTTCCTTTCTTCTCCTTATCATCTCTACTTCTCTTCATTTCATTTTTATTACTTTCTGTTACTTTATCACATTCTGCCAATTCTTAGTAATCTATTTGCTAGCAATCATTTAGGAATTTCCTGTGATAAACTCGATCTCTAGTCTATATGAGATGCCAATGTGCCTCTAGGATGCCAGCGCGTTGCGCTATCGTCTATGTTTTGCACTGACGTCCTTTGGCCGAGAGCTTTTCAGTCCGTCCATAAAATCTCTATGGCCTACTCTTTTAGATTCTGAAACTCTCATCGTTCCATTGAGGTAATATAGGGTAGTTCGCCCCGCGAGGCTCTCTGAATGAAGATAACTCATGAGTAGCGAATCCCCCTATATTACAATTATAAATTCAAACCTAATAAATAAAACAGAGTTTTAGCTTGTTGTTCTGAACTTGCAGCAACTATTAATCCATTTCTAGAATTCATAAACTCCATTTGCAGACCTAATTCCCTCCGTGCTTAGTGAACCATAAATGGCCTTTGTGATTGCTAGCAAATGACATCAACCAATTGAACTATTCCAAGCATTGTCATGACCTGACTCTTGAGAGACCTTGGGGTGATTTCTAAAACTTAGTTGCAGAAATTACCTTTCAAGAGAGGTAGCATACTTGTGTGTTGCTTGTGTTGAGAAAGTGCAAAATCACCCATCAACACGCTTGTCGCGGAAATTTTTTTTAAAAAATTATTAAATATTTTTATAGTGCTTTATTAACCATTACACTTAAGCTAAGCACTCACAACACTCAAGCTTAGTGTTTTTATAGCACTCATGGTATTCACCTCGCTCACGGCCTTAAGGTTGTGGACCGCGGCCTTAGGGGCCCATGGAGCTTGTCATTAAGTGACCAAATGAACCACAGTAAAAATAAATAAAAAACTGCGATATAATTTTTTAACCACCAAGGTTTTTTGCAGACCACTACCAAATCTCCACTCCATAGCTACTAGTCCACTACTGAATGACCACTGCCACCAGAAGCACCACCTAGGGAGCCACCAGGGCTCCACTTTTTGGCCTAAAATAGGCCTTTTTAAAAAATTTGCATAACTTTTCGCTAGAGGAACAATTTTCTAGAAATGATATATCATTTGAAAGGTGGTTCGACAAAATTTGCAATGATACAATTGATTTTTTCTAATTTTTTCATTTTTTTGCTAGTTTTTCAGCCTAAATGTACACTTACATTTATTACTTGCAACTAGCATAATTTTTACATACAAAGTCGAAGTTTGGCAAAAAAAAAATTGAAATTGCTCAGAACAATGCAAGGAGTTTGATTGTAATCTCTATTTTCAATTTTTTATAAGCCATTTATCAAAAATTGTAAAAATCACCATGTGATATAAATGGTTGATTTGAGCTTGTCACTTGTACAAATTGGAAAATTTCTTCATTGTAATTTGTTGGGGGGTTAAAAATTCAATTATAATACATTATGTGGAGTGAAAGGCACAATTTAAGTACCACATTATCTTCTTTCTCTTTGTGTTTTTTTTCCAACATGGTAGATCGAAGGCAAATTAAGCCACTCACTCCACACAATTATCATACATGGAAGCTAAAAATGACTCAATTATTATAATATAAAAGTTTATGGAAAATGTTAGAAGCACAAAAACTTGAATTCACAAGAGAATATGAAAAATTTACCAATAGATGTAAAATGGATGAAGCAAAAGGGCTCATTGGCCTATATGTATCTAATAATTTGTTGTTTCATATTGTGGAGTGCAAAAAACCTAAGGATGTTTGGGATAAACTTGCAACATTGTATGGTCAATTCAATCAGCTTAGAATCTTGCAGCTTGAAGTGGATCTACAATCACTCTCTCCAAATGCATTTCCTTCTATTCAAGATTTTCTTACATAATTCAAAATGACTTTGTCACAGTTAAAAGGATATGGGCAAGATAAATATGATGATGAATGTATCTTCTTGATTCTATCTAAGCTAAGAGGCCCTTATCAAGTGTTCTCTTCTACTTTCTATTGTATTATGGATGTCATGGGGAAAGATTATAAAATTCCTTCTTTTGAGTTGTTTTGTGAGTGTCTTACTAGGGAGTAGGACAAGTTAATTCAGACAGGTTCTCTTCCTAGTTCTAAGAATAAAGCTCTAATAGCTATTGAAAATTGAGGTGTTTTCTTAGCCTAATACTTTGTAAAACTTTAAGATTATTGATCTAAATATGCTTTCCTTTGTTACATATTCTTTGTGGGTGATTATCTGATTAATTCATTTAATCATTTGTAGAATGAAGACAGAAGTTGTAGAAGAATTAGACATGATATTAGAAAGATACACAACATATACCGTGGAGAAACCCTTTCGAGAAAAAACTCCACCAAGAAACAATGTATTATTTAATCTCAAAATAAGATTACAATAATTCCAATCTTCCCTTGAGATGCTTCTTCTGCCTTCAACCAATCTTCTTTAGAACCCGCAATAAACCAATACCAAAATCTCTTCAACTTGCTTGAGATATATAGGCAATAAACAACTTTGTAAACTCCAAAAGAGTTACAATTACAAAGCTCAATCCCTGTCTCCTAAAAGGTACACCTATCTCTTCAAAGTAGATTTTACCATGAAGAACAATGCCAAATCATCATCTTCATCCATTTGGGCATCCTAAACTGAAGTAGTAACTCAACCTTTATTATGTAAATATCTTCAAGGATTTATCCTCAAAGTAGGCACCCAAGTGTGGGCCCACTTAACTCATCCTTCTAAAATATCATAACATGCAAAGGAGTTAATTCCAAGAAGCCAACTTGGGCACCCAAAGTGGGTCCAAGCATTTTCTATTAACTGCAAAATCTCTCTCCACCATTCATGAAAGAATGGTCATCTCTTGTTAATTGAAGGAACTCACCTGTTATTTGTCATGCAACTCAAGTCATTAGTCATGCATTCCAAGTTAACTAAATTCAACTAGCATTCAACTAAAACTAACTAAAGATAATTAAACCATAACTGAATTGAACATAACTTCATGCATGTAAACATCAAAACCTAACTCCTAGGATCTTTACATGCATTCAAAAAGTGTTATCTCTTACTCCAAATAGCTAACTAAACTCAAGGTGAGTGTCACCTACCATGTGGGTGCCCCATGTGCCCCTATTATTTAGGAACTCATCTTGGATGCCCTCACATGCTCCTAACATTTAGAATTAATTACAAATGTCAATTAACATGATTATTTCATTCAAAATTAATCTCTTTCTTATCCTATTGTTTGAGAACACTTTCCAAGGACTTAGGAGATATATGAAATAAATAATGTTTAGGATTGCAATTAAATAGCATCCTATTCCCAACATTCTCCCACTTGACACTATACATTGCAATTATTCTAAACAAGGAATATTATTATAAATCAAGTACATGACTCAAGGCCAATGGCCTTCCTACACCAACTAATCAATCCATCCCAACTTCAAATGCAACTTGCGTAATCATGAAGCTCCAAGCAAATGATTAAAACCAAGAGAACTCATCTTGAGGAACTAGTTTCATAAGATAATTTCTAACATTAATTAAAGTGTCAACTTTCTCAATTAATACCTTCCCACTCTCAACCATTTCTCGCACAAAGTGATACTTAACATCAACATGCTTAGTACGAGCATGATACATAGGAATTTTGGCTAAACACATAGCCCTCTGACTATCACATTCAAGTTTAAATTACTTGCAGTTAAATCCAATACCTTTCCCAAGTCTTTGTATCCAAACTACCTCTTTGGAGGCATGTGAAACCGCTGAGTGTGTTGAACTCACATTCAACCAAGGTGTAGGCTCCTCAGTCTTTTCTATTGAAAATAGCTTTTCTTGCTAGTAACTATTCCAACATATATCTCTTACCATAAGAGAACTCAAGCCTCACCTATTTCTCCAAGTATCCATGAGGACCTGTAACCAACCAATTCATGCCAAACTCCAAATGCAACACAACACTTTCAATGAAGTAATCAAGAAAATGATTAATGTACCCAATACTTAAGAGAACTACACAATATCAATGTCAAAGATCCAATCTTGAACATAAACATGGAATCCATGATCTATCCATCTCCTCCTAGGAGATCACATGCACCATAAGACACATAAACATCCTAGTGTTAAGAGAACCATGCCAAACTCTAAATGCAACAAGAGTAAACCATGTCATAATAGCAACCACTTTAAACCAAGAAAACATATCCCCAATCACCTGAAGATAAGCGTACCAATGATGTATCCACATCACTGCCAACAACTCCCACTGAACCATGTTACCTAATCACACATGGCATCGTGACTACCATCCTCTTCATGAAGATCACTATATCCTACCAAGCTCCCATTGAACTGTGATACAAAGCTATACATGGCAACAAGATAAACATCAAACCATCTCTATCAAAAGCATATGGAATTTTAGACATTTCCAAATGATCAAAATTATCATAACATGTACCATGCCACAACTCTAAAACACTAATCAAGAGTATGTCATGACATAATAACAAAACCATCATACAACCAAGAATCCACTTCATTTCCAAATGCTCCCACTGAACCGTGATAGTAAGCAATCCCATGGCATCATGATGCACATAATCAAAACCACATTTATGTCATAAGCTTACACCAAACTTGTGAATCCAAGCTCTCAATGACACATGATAAACATCCTCTAAAGCAAGAATATATACCTCTTGTAACAAACTTATTTTCCAAAATCAGCAATAACAAAAAATAGTAAAAGCTCCCACTATAGCCAAAAAGCCTCCAATCTTTTAAGAGAAAGGCATCCCAATACTCTACCCAACCTCAGCTCTAATACCAAATTTTGAAAATTGAGGTGTTTCCTTAGCTTAATACTTTGTAAAAATTTAAGATTGCTGATCTAAATATGCTTTCCTTTGTTACATATTCTTTGTGGGTGATTATCTAATTAATTCATTTTATCATTTGTAGAATGAAGACAAAAGTTGCAGAAGAATTAGACATGATATTAGAAAGATACACAGCATATACCATGGAGAAACCCTCTCAAGAAAAAACTCCACCAAGAATCAATGTATTATTTAATCTCAAAATAATATTACAATAATTCCAATCCTTCCTTGAAATGCTTCTTCTTCCTTCAACCAATCTTCTTCACAACCTACAATAAACTAATACCAAACTCTCTCCAACTTGCCTTGGATATATGGGCAATAAACAACTTTGTAAACTCCAAAAGAGTTACAATTACAAAGCTCAATCCCTATCTCCTAAAAAGTACACCTATCTCTTCCAAGTAGAGTTTAACCATGAAGAACAATTCCAAATCATCATCTTCATCCATTTGGGCATCCGAAACTGAAGTAGTAACTCAACCTTTATTCTGTAAATATCTTCAAGGCTTTATCCTCAAAGTAGGTGTCCAAGAGTGGGCCCACTTAACTTAGCCTTCTGAAATATCTTAACATACAAAGGAGTTAATTCCAAGAAGCCAACTTGGGCACCCAAAGTGGGTCCAATTCATTTTTTGTTAACTGAAACATCTCTCTCCACCATTCATGCAATAATGGTCATCCCCTGTTAACTAAAGGAAGTCACCTGTTATTTGTCATGCAACTCAAGTCATTAGTCATGCATTCCAAGTTAACTGAAGTCAACTAGCATTCAACTAAAACTAACTGAAGATAAATAAACCATAACTAAACTGAACTGAACTGAACTGACATTCATGCATGTAAACATCAAACCCTAACTCCTAGAATCTTTACATGTATTCAGAAGTGTTATCTCTTACTCCAAATTGTTAACTAAACTCAAGGTGAGTGTCACCTACCATGTGGGCGCCCCATGTGCCCCTATTATTTAGGAACTCATCTTGGACGCCCTCACATGCTCCTAACATTTAGAATTAATTACAAATGTCAATTAACATGATTATTTCATTCAAAATTAATCTCTTTCTAATCCTAGTAGTTGAGAACACTTTCCAAGGACTTAGGAGATACATGAAATAAATAATGTTTAGGATTGCAATTAAATGGCATCCTATTCCCAACAATAGCTCAATCTTTTAAAGGTAAAGGAAAGAATAAGAAGAAGCCTAAGAAAAAATCACCTTCAAGTAGTGAGTCTTCCTCCAAGCCAAAGTAGAAGAACAATCAAAAGTCCTCTACACCTCCTTCTTCTTCTACCTCTAGAGATTCTTCTTCCAAGTATAAGAAAAAGAAAGGATAATTTTGTTTATTTTATGGAAAAACTATGAATGATGAGTCTCATTGTTTCAAGAGACTAGAGGCCTTGGAGGAAGCTATGAGGGAACATAATATTTTAGTGCCTAATTCTTCTTCCATTGGAAAAGGGAAAGCTCTTTTAGCACATGCCTTGCATTCATCTACTGATAGTTGGATTCTTAATTCAGGTGATTCACATCACATGAACAATTCACATGATCTTCTTGATTCCATTGCTCATACCTCTAATTCTTAGATTGTAGCTGGGAACTCTTCACAAATTCCAATTTTAGGGATAGGCTCCATTCAGATAATAGATGGTTGCATTAAGGATGTTCTTCTTGTTCCTAATATTTCAGTGAATCTACTATTCTATATATTAAATTTTTCATTCTAGAGATGGAAACACTATTGAGTTTATTCCACAAAATATAACTATTAGACAGTTGTAGAATCCTGAGAAGGTTGTTGCTACAAGGATAGTTGATCATAAGAACCATTTGTATCATTTTGATGGCTTTGACTCTTCAATGGGTTCATGTTTTATTGCTCATGTTGATTCAATGAGAAAAATTTGGCATGAAAGATTCAAGCACTTGAACTATAGATATCTTCAACAGATGCACACATATAACTTAGTGGTTGGTCTTCCAAAGATCTCATGCATAGATGGTTTTTGTGAAGGTTGTGTTTTGGGAAAACAACATCAAGATCCTTTTCCTAAGGGTCAAGCTATATGTGAAACCACACCCCTTGAGTTGGTTCATAGTCATCTCATGTCCTTTCCAACTCCATTTTCAAGGGCTAAGTATGTGCTCACTTTCATTAATGATTTTTCCCAATGCACATGGGTCTATTTTTTGAAGTTAAAGAGTGAGGTTCTCACCTCCTTCAAGACCTTCAAAGCATTTTTGGAGAAGTAGCCATGTTTTACTCTTCAATGGATACACATAAATAATGGGGGGAATATGTCAATCAAGAATTTTAGGATTTTTAGAATGAGTATGGTATTCTTCATTAGCAAATAGCTCCTTACACTCCTCAATAGAATGGTGTGGTGGAGAGGAAGATCAAGACTTCACAGTCGATGGCCAATTGTATGATTCAATCTCAGTCCATGGCTCCAACATTTTGGGTCAAAGTTGTCAATTGTGCCAATTATATTCAAAATCGTATGCCTCACAAGCTAGTGCAGAATATGACCCCTGAGGAGGCTTGGTCCCATCATAATCCTAATGTATCCTTCTTTAGATTATTCGATAGTGAGGCTTGAGCATTCATTCTAGATGGTCGACGTAAATCAATGGAGAAGAGTAAACAATTCATTTTTGTTGGCTATTATGAGGATGTGAAGGCATACAGATTATTTGATCCTAACACATGAGAGGTTCATTTTAATCTTGATGTTTAGTTTTTTTATTCTTTCACACAAATAGATCCTCCTTCAAATTATTCTTCAGTATAACCTACGAAATATTCTTCAATTGAGGATGTTTTGCTTCTTGAGGAAGATTTTGATGATGGTCTCGATCCACCTCCTCCTATCCATCCACTGGGACATGATGGGATTGTAATACTCTTGAGGAAGCTAGTCCTCTTTTTGGTGATCCCAAAAACACTCGCCGCACTTGTTATTAGACTTCAAGTATCATTCTTTTGAGTCATGCCATTTCGGATAATCCTTAGAAGTTTTCAAATGCTTTTGGTATTCTTGAGTGGGATAGTGTTATAGATGAGGAGTATTCTTCTTTGATGAAGAATCATACTTGGGATCTTGTACCTCTTCCTAAGGGAAGAAAGTTGGTTCAGTGCAAGTGGGTGTATCATACCGAATATGTAGTTGATGGTTCCATTGAAAAGTACAAGGCTTGTCTAGTAGCAAAGTGGTTTGCATAGGTTGAGGGAGTTGAATATTCCAAGGCCTTTGCTCATATTTCCAAGATGGATCCTATTCATCTTGTCCTTGCTATAGCTACATCTTAGGGATGGTTAGTGTATTAGATGGATCTGAAGAGTGCTTTCTTGCATGGGGATCTTCATGAGGAGATTTATGTGGAGCAACAACTCAGTTTTGTGCAGGACTCTTCACTTGTTTTCAAGCTTGAACATTCATTGTATGGTCTCAAATAGGCCCCTTATGCTTGGTATGAGAAGATGAATAACTTCTTGCTTGCTTCTAGGTCCTCCCATTGCCATTTTGATCCTATAGTTTATACTCGGACGTGGAAAGGATCTTCTCGTTCTTACACTCTAGGTGGATTATTTAATTCTCACAGGGAGTTCCACTTCCATGATTCAGAGTACTCAACAAGCATTGATGGAGCATTTTGATATGACCAACCTTGGCCTTTTACATTACTTCCTTGGTCTTCAGGTTCATCAAATTTATGAGTGGATCTTCATTTTCCAATAGAATTATGCTCTATATTTTCTTTAGAGATTTGGAATTGTTGATTGCAAGCTTGACCCCACACCTTTTCAGTCAAGTATTGTACTATCTACTAGTTTCACTACTCCTATAGTTGATCCTACCTTGTATTGGTAGTTGGTTGGCAATCTATTGTACTTGACACATAGTCATCCTGATATTTCATTTGTGGTTGGCCTTGTCTTGCTTCTCTTAGGATCCTCATGAGAGTCATTGGAAGGCCTCCAATAGAATGATGTGGTAGATTTAGGGAACTAAAAATTTTGGCATTCATTATACATCAAGAGCCTCTTAGATTGTGGGCTTCACTGACTCAAATTGGGCTAGTGATGTCAATGATCAAAAGTGTACTTCTGGCTTTTTCTTTTACCTTGGTTTTGGTCTGATTGCATGGTCATGCAAGAAGCATACTACTATTGCATTATCATTTGAAATGAAGGGAAATGGAGGGGATGAAATAGGTAGACCTAAAAAATGAGGGACCTATGCCAAAAGCAAAAGGGGGTGTCCACCTATTAGTGTGAAAGGGGTACTTTATCTAACTAGTTCATTCTTAGCTAGTTCTCCACTAAAGTCCTCTTCACACTAGCTTAACTTTACATAGGGATAAGGTGGTTGAGCCTTTAATGACATGAGTTGTCACACCTTATAGGATGCCAACACTTGTTATAATCTAGTTACATCCATCTCTCCCCTTGGCCTATATAACCAAGACATTTCCTTTGTAATTCTCAAGCTGAATATAGCTTTGCATTCTTGAGAGGAATACAGTTTATTTCTCCTCATATTTCTGGTTTTGCTTTCCTTTAGTCATTAGATTCCTGGTAGGCTAGTTAGCAAATCTCACATGGTATCAGAGCCAAATTTGAGTTGTGGGTTAGCATTCCTTTAGGAAATTTGAGAGTGTAGAGCTGTTTTTAAAAAATTGAGTATGCTCTTCTCTTGCATCGTATGATGATATGGAGAATTAGAAAGGTGTGAAAACAATATTAGTTTCTAGGGGGTTTCATGCATTGACTTGTCAGTTACAGGTCTTTTGAAGCTTCCTGGAGAAATTTTGAGCTCACCATTGAGTCCAAAGCAGCCGAGACATTCATATCTGCCCTTTATTTTGCCTGAAATGGACATCAGAGGCCAAATCTGCAACAATTTGAAGCGGGAGGTTCATTGTCAGATCCAGCAAGGAGCCATCATTTCAGAGCATTTTGGGTCAAATCTGACCCTGCCATCGTGCTCAGAAGGCCCAAAAACCATAAAATTGACTGTGAAAACATCAATTTTGGACAAAATTACCAGGTAAGGCAAAAAAAAAAATTGTCCAACCCCATGAACAAATTAATTTAAAAAATAATATTTTATTTTTACAATAAAAATATTTATTTTTCATTTAAAAAAATATTTTTTTCTTTTATTTGTTTTAGAGATATATATTTTTGATTTAAAATAAAACAAATTGCAAAAAAAAATATCTTTAGATATATATTTTATTTTTAAATTGAAAAATTGTATTTCTATCAATATATCATTTTCATTTTAAAAAATCCAAAAAATCAAAAATTTAAAATCAAAATTAAAAAGCAAAAAATCAAATTTTTGGATTTTTTAAAATCCATAAAAACAAATAAATTTTAAAAAATAAAAATTGAAAATCTTTAAAGAAACACAAAAATAAAAAAACAAATTAGTTGCAGCCACGACCTTTGGGCTTCTTTTTTAAAAAAAATTAGCTCAGAGTCCAAGCTTCGTGCTCACATAGGCGTTGTGCTTATAGAGCTTCGGGCCATTTCAAACTGCCAATTCATTTTTTATAACGTTTTTATAATTTTTTAGTATTTTTAAATATTTAAAATATTTATTTATTTTTTTAAGTCGACCAACAGTTTTTATTAAAACCCATTTCTTTTCAACGAACTCTTTTAAATGTGTTGACATGTTTTTAACAAATTTTTAATATTGTTTAATTAAAAAATTAAAAAAAATTAAAAACCTACCCACTTTTTTTACTTTTTTAAAAGTCTTAATTATTACAACTTTCTATAAAAGTGAGTCCCATTTATTTTGCTGACGATATTTATTATTTTAGTGTTTTTTTTAATTTAATTTTTTATTTTATTTTATTTAAAATATAAAAATCTCAATTTATGAATTGGCAAAGCAATTGTAGAATGACTAAATCGGTAACTTAAATTTATGGTGAGTGCTACATTTGGTGAAGTTCTAAAATAGCCGACAGACATCTAAATTTAGTGGACCGCTAACTTTGGCAGCAGTTCTGCTAAGGTTGGTGGAAGTTTTTCACAGCCCCTCTCTGTTGATGCATTATTTTTTCAAGGCCAACTTTGAAAGTTGATAACTCGAGCTCCCAACCTTCGTTTTCAATGCAAGTTTTTTTTATTTGGGCTAATTTTTCTTGATCTACGCATTGGTGAGGATGGTTTTAGATTTTGGTGCACATATTTTTCAAAAATTGTTGATTCTCAGGGACAACTCTTCACTATTCTCATTTTGCAAACTTCAAAGTTGTATAACTTTTGCATACAACCTCGGATCGAGTTGATTCTTTTTTTGAAAGTGCATGATTTTCTGTGTACTTCACATTGATGTTTATTTTTTCTAAAATTTTACCAAATGTATACTTTCAGCACATGCTCATTTATTGAGGAATTGTAAAAGCATTGAAATCCAAACATCTGTAACTGCACTAAATATAAAATGACAAATTATTTTTCTCTAGGGGGTTCTTTGATTGAGTAAAGAAGGGGGGTCTCTTGTTATCTTTGTGTTTGAACCTCTCCCATACTTTGTGCTCTATTTTTCCTTCACTATGGGTACATTTAAGTTTTCATTGCTTACTCCCTACAACTACAACACATGGCATCAAAATGCATGGAATGCCTTAATACAACTAGGATATACACCTTATGTTGAGAAGAAGGTAACTAAACCCACAAATGACAAGGAAAAACTACTCTAGATGTTTGAACATACAAAAGCTCTTGGTTGTCTAAGGAGTTTTGTTTATCTTGATATAATGTTTCAAATTGATGCATGTAAAGATTCACATGATGCATGGGAAAAATTAAAAACTCTCTATGGTACAACTAATGAAGTTCGTGGTTATCAAATTGGCAATGAACTAATGAGTCTTGATCCAAAGTCTTTTGATAACATCCAAGATTGTGTAACAAAGGTCAATGGCCTTATAGCACAATGTAAATAATGTGGCTTAGAGAAGAAAGACATTCAGCTTGTCTATAACACTCTAAACAAACTTGGACCTGAATTTGCAACTTTTGTTTCTAGCTTTCATACTCATAGGTTGACAATGGGATCTACATTCACTACACCTTCTTTTGCTTCATTTTCTGAAATGTTGATGCAAGAGAAAGGTAAGCTTCTTTTAATGGGTCTTCTTAAGCCTTCACACTCACAAGCTTTGATGGTTGGTCAACCAAAGGGTCATAAAGAATCAAGGAAACCTGACAACAAACAAACGCGGTTCAAGAAGTCACAAAGAGATCAAGCACAATCATCTTCAACAAAAAAAGTTTACTCCAAGTCCTCCTCTTCAAAGGGGAATTTTCAAAAGAAGGAAAGACCAACTTGTAGCTACTGCAAGAAACCTGGTCATGAGGAACATTCTTGTCATAAGAAGTAGATCAATGAGTTAAAGCATCTTCTCAAAAATAACAACATTAATCTACCTTCTTTTGTTGCTCAACAATCCTCTACTTCAAAATCAAGCAAAGGGAAAGCGCATGCATTGGTTTCTATTACTGATTCTTCAAAAGAGCGGATTTTTGACTCAGGTGCATCACATCACATGGGTTCTAGTAAAGAAAAATTTTATTTGTTGGAGCCTTTTTCTATGGCCCACATTCTCATTGGGGATGATTCTCCAGTGGAAGTAATTGGGAAGGGTTCAATTGATACTAGAAATGGTACATTTGAGGATGTCCTCTGTGTGCTTGATCTATCAGCCAACCTTCTCTATGTCTACCAAATCACTCGGAATGGTAGAAAAGTTGAATTCACTCCAGATTTTGTCAGCATTAGAAATCTTGAAGATAATAAACTCCTTGCAGTTGGTAAAGCCAATCATGAGTCTCGCCTGTATGCTTTCTCTCATTTTGTACCTAATTCATATTCAACTGCATTGCTCACCCATTCAAATGTTGTGAGAAAACTATGGCATAAGCGATTTGGCCATCTCAACTACCATTATCTTCAGCAACTCAACAAATAGAATATGGTCATGGGCCTTCCTCAAATCAATCTTTCAGATGGTGTATGTTTAGGTTGTACCTTGGGAAAACATCCTGAGGATAATTTTGACAAAGGGAAGGCTTCGAGGGCTTCAAAACTCCTTGAATTAGTTCATAATGACTTGGCGGGTTTTTTTCCATCATTATCTTTCAGTACGGCTCGCTATTTGCTCACCTTCATTGATGAATATTCCAGATACACATGGGTCTACTTTCTTCGACACAAAGGAGAAGTCTTTGATAGATTTCAAGAGTTTAAGGCTCGTGCTGAGAAGAAATCTAGAAAGTGTGTCAAAATTCTCCGCATTGATAATGGTAGAGAATATGTGAACCATCAATTTGAGAAATTTCGTACTCTTGAAGGGATTGATCTTCAACATACTGTTTCCTACACACCACGACAAAATGGTGTAGCTGAGAGGAAAAATAGGTCCCTGAAAGAGATGGTTGGTTGCATGATCCATGCTCACTCCCTTGCACCTGCATATTGGGCATAAGCTATCAACTATGCTACTCACATCTAGAACAGAGTTCGGCATAAGGCATTAAAGGACATCACTCCCTTTGAAGCTTGGTGTGGTAGGAAACTTGTTGTGGGGCACTTTAGAGTTTTTGGCTCCCTAGCATGGGCACATATTCCTTTAGAGAAGCGCAAGGCCTTGGAACCTCAAAGTCATCCTTGTATCTTTGTTGGTTACCTTGATGGTGTCAAAGGATATTGGCTAATGGATCTTGAAACACATGATCTCTTCATTAAGCGCAGTGTGAAATTTGAGGAAATCTCTTCAAGCTCCTCCTCTACTCTTCCTTCCTCCACAGTGGTTTTAGAGGATTCTGACATTGAGGATTTTCCTCAAGCTTCCTCTAGTCATCAAGTTGATCATGAGATTTCATCTTCCTCTTTAGAGAGTTCAGAATCTCCTCCTCCATCCCCTACCATGCCTCATTGGGCTTGCCAAACACTTGAGTCTGTAGGAGATGTTGTTGTGGATCCTTTAAATACAAGGAGGACTCAATCACAACATCAAGACATTCCAAATTCCTACATTGCCATAGGTTCAAATCCATAGTCATTTCGTGAAGCATCTAGTATTGTTGAGCGAGATTTTGCAATGGAGGAAGAGTACAACTCTTTAATACAGAATAAAACATGGGATCTTGTTCCACTTCCCAAGGGAAGAAAATTGGTTCAGTGTAATTGGATCTATCAAACCAAATTTATAGCGGATGGCTCAGTTGATAAGTATAAAGAACGACTAGAGGCCAAAGGTTTCTCTCAAGTACCAGGTATTGACTACACTAAGACATTTTCCCCTGTTGCCAAAATGAACTCCATTTGCTTGCTACTTGCTATTTCTACAACTCATGGTTGGGTTGTACATCAAATGAATGTGAAGAGTGCATTTCTTCACGGAGATCTACACAAAGAACTTAATATGGAGCATCCACAAGGATTCATTTAAGATTCTTCATTGGTTTGTAAACTAAAGAAGTGTCTCTATGGCCTCAAATAGGCTCCACAAGCTTGGTATGCCAAAATGTACTCCTTTCTTCTCTCCATTGGGTTCTCTAGATGCCACTCAGATCCAAATGTCTACATCTTGTGGCAGGAGGATGATCTTCTCTTCTTGGCTCTCTATGTTGATGACTTGATTGCCACTGGGAGCACTTCATCCATCATCACAACTGTGAAGAATGGTTTGCATGAAAAATTTTCCATGACTGACTTGGGTCTACTATACTACTTTCTTAGGATTGAGATTACTCAATCCTCTTCTAAGATCTCACTTGCACAGCCCAAGTATGCTCTTGATCTTTTGTCATGTTTTCATATGGTTGATTGTAAGCCTGTATCGACTCCCTTTCTATCTGGAGTTAAGCTTGATTCCAAATGTTCCACACCACTAGTTGATGCTACTTTGTATTGTCAAGTTTTTGGTAGCCTCATCTACTTGACTCATACTCACCCCAACATTTCCTTTGCAATTGGCATTATTTTTTTCTTCATGAAAAAACCACATGAGCTTCATTGGAAAGCTACCAAAAGCATCTTGCACTACATCCAGGGCACTCATTGGTATGTGATTCACTATGCACCAGACACATGTACAAACTTACTGGGATACACAAATTATGATTGGGCTAGTGATATTGATGATTGCAAGTCCACATCCAGCTATAGTTTTCACTATGGTTCTGGCCCCATTTGTTGGCAGAGCAAGAAGCAACATGCCATTACTCTTTCTTCAATTGACGTTGAGTATTGTGGGGCTGCCAATGTTTCCACTGAGGCTATTTGGCTTCACAATATCCTCACTAAACTTGGAATCACCTTTCAGAAGCCATCAGTTATCTATTGTGACAACCAAAGTGCCATCTAGATCTCAAAGAACCTAGTCCATCATCAACGAACCGAACACATCGAGATCCATATGCATTTTCTTTAGGAACTGATTCAGGAGCAGGTCATTGATTTGCAACATTGTCCTATAGCAGATCAAGTTGTAGATATATTCACCAAACCCTTCACTAAGAGAAAGTATGTTCATCTTCAATCTCTCTTGGGGGTAAGGCACATCTTTTCTAGGGGGGTCACTTATACCTTCTTCATTCACCCTCTCATGGGCAGGAGTTTTTTCGCACTGGGTTTTCTCCTTCTTTATCATTAAGAGGTTATTATGTACATGGGTAACTTATCAGGCCTTGTAGTCAGGACCCATATTTTCATCTTTGCATTGGATACTTCTCCCGATGTTGCACTTAGGGGGGGTGTTAGTGTGAAAGGGGTACTTTATCTAACTAGTTCATTCTTAGCTAGTTCTCCACTAAGGTACTCTTCACACTAGCTTAACTTTACATAGAGATAAGGTGGTTGATCTTTTAATGACATGAGTTGTCACACCTTATAGGATTCCAACACTTGTCATAATTTGGTTGCATCTATCTCTCCCCTTGGACTATATAACCAATGCATTTCCTTTGTAATTCTCAATTCTCAAGCTGAATATAGCTTTGCATTCTTGAGAGGAATATAGATTATTTCTTCTCATATTTATGGTTTTGCTTTCCTTTAGTCATTAGGTTCTTGGTAGGCTAGTTAGAAAATCTCACACCACCAACCACAAATCCACTTTTCCCATGTTCATTAGGAAGAGTTATAGTGCCACAAATGAATAGAATTGACTTGCAACCCTCAAGGTGAGTCAACCTTGGGTTTGGACTCTATGTTTCCTTAACTTTGTTATGATAGAAATGATTGAACAATAGTTTTGGGAGAAGAATAAAAGTGCATTAACAATCAAATTTATGAGATCTATCACTTGAAACATGAAGTATTATGATAATATTGATAGAAACAATCATTAACCAATAGATCTAAGAAGGTTAAGATAGTATGTACCTAGCTCCAAAAGTGAGTTTTAGGCTCTGTTGAAGGACATATTCTCCTAGGGGTGAATGGATTTCTATACAAAGCTCTGAAAATTCTTTACCTGGGTGCTGATGTCAAATCTAAGGCTTTGATTCCCCAAAATTTGACTATCAAAAATTTGGAAATAAAACCTATAGGAGTTTTTGTATCTTATTGGCTTGTTAACCCAACTTTGAGAACTTTTCAAAATTACACTTTCATCCAATTTCAATCCTTCTTCACGCAAATGCAAACACACATAGAAGATACAAATGTTTTCTTTTGGTGTATAAGGGTTTGCCTTGGTCAAACCCTATTTTGGTAATCAAACCTTGATAATGAAATAAAATCATAAATAAAAGGAATGATGAATGAACAAAGCTTGTTACACCTCACCAAACCCTTTAATGGATGCCCTTAGAGGATTTAAGCCTAACACATCTCTCTAAGGATTGGATATTGCTTGAAATATATTGTTTGGATGCTTCAATTAACACTTGATTTGATGCTTGAAAACTCAAAACCTACATCACAATGTTAGCTCAAAAACATGCATGAACACATATAAATATTGACGTCATGATATGATCTTGAATGTTGCTATATATGTCTGATAAATCTGCTCTCCAATTTTCTTGACAATAATCTTTTCTCTTAGGATTGATCTCTTGAAGTCTTAGATTGCTTAGGATTTGAATTTGATAAAATAAATTTGTATTTATAGGTATTTCCTTAATTACCCAATATTGGTGAATAGATTTGTCCTTTACAATCTTAAATACAAAATGAATCTATAATGCCCAAGAAGGACCAAACAATTCACAATGGTTGGAGAGATTACCATTGCATTGGTTATCTTCCACTAAATTTTAATTGAGGTACAACTCCCTCTTCAAATATAATTTTGATTTTTGAAAATATATAAAATGGGGTATGCTTTTGACCAGAAAGTAGGAAAGGAAAAACTAACACCTATTCATAGCCATGAGATAGAAGGGAAGAGAAATGCTTTAAATCTAAAGAAACAACTTCAACGCTAAAATGAACTGGAAAACAATAAATATCGTGGCTCACAGACCAAACTACCAATGATTGTTGAATCAACTCAACACAATCTTAATCATTCACTACAAATAAAATGAATTAGACACCACTAAATAACACATCCTCACAGGGAAGGAATATCCAAATGTTCATCTAAGCTCATAGATTTATTCATAAACATTGGCATTCAACTCATGATTTACTGCACATAGATAATAAACATTCACAACAATGAATTAAAACTGCAAAATTTGATCCTTTTATTATGATCGATTCTCACTCATGCATCATAGTGAAAGGGGGATCAAAACATTAGACCCCTTTATTGTCAAAATATGAGATATTTAAAATATATAATGTAACAGTTAGGATTTCTTGAAAACTGATTCTTAGACACTAACCGTCATCTGTTTGAATAAAAGGTTGGCC